>JBBGZY010002784.1:0-70000 GCA_037952925.1 Lithobates clamitans | reverse complement strand
CGGAGCCGTACAATAATTAGGGGGCGGGGCATTCGTTTGTAGGCGTGGCTTAGTAAAAAATAGTAAGTGCGGCGCACAAAGCGCACCGCGGCGAAAAATGGGCGTGGTTTACGCATCATAGTGGGCGTGGCTTAAATGGGCGTGGCTCAAGAGGGTGTGGTTAGAGTCTGAGATGAATGAGGGATGGAGAGGGAAAGGGGGAGAGGGAAAGGGGGAGAGGGAAATGACGGGACAGCAGCCCCAGATCCTACACAATAAAAATATGTGTATTCTAGAAAGTTTAACAATCAGCAGATAAAGATACTCCAAACACCTGGTGTTAGCACTTCAATCATCCCGGCACCATGATTGTTATGGTGTCAGGATGATTGAAGTGCATTATTTCTATTATTATATTGTAATATAAAAATAAATCATTCAACTCACCATAATGCAGAATCAGTGGGAGCCCTGAGCGTGTCACTAGCCACGTCGCCTGCCCCCGGCAGAGCCCCCCCTCGCATCAGGTGTCCCCGGCAGAGCCCCCCCTCGCATCAGGTGTCCCCGGCGGAGCCCCCCCTCGCATCAGGTGTCCCCGGCGGAGCCCCCCCTCACATCAGGTGTCCCCGGCGGAGCCCCCCCTCACATCAGGTGTCCCTGGCGGAGCTCCCCCTCACATCAGGTGTCCCTGGCGGAGCCCCCCCTCACATCAGGTGTCCCTGGCGGAGCTCCCCCTCACATCAGGTGTCCCTGGCGGAGCCCCCCCTCACATCAGGTGTCCCTGGCGGAGCTCCCCCTCACATCAGGTGTCCCTGGCGGAGCCCCCCCTCACATCAGGAGTCCCCGGTAGAGCCCCCCTCACATCAAGAGTCCCCCAGTGGAGCCCCCCCTCACATCAGGTGTCCCCGGCAGAGCCCCCCTCACATCAGGAGTCCCCCAGTGGAGCCCCCCCTCACATCAGGTGTCCCCCAGTGGAGCCCCCGCTCACATCAGGTGTCCCCCAGTGGAGCCCCCCCTCACATCAGGTGTCCCCCAGTGGAGCCCCCCCTACAATTTACCACAGCGGCGTGCGCCCCCCTCCCCTACCTCAGAGTCTGCCGGTCTTTTTGAATTCCGCATGGATGGCAAAACCCCCGCCCCTTTCCCTGGCAGCGGGGCGGGGGTAGGCGGAGTGAGGCGGGGCGGAGCGGGCGGAGGGTGGGCGGAGTGAGGCGGGGCGGAGCGGGCGGAGGGTGGGCGGAGTGAGGCGGGGCAGAGCGGAGGGTGGGCGGAGTGAGGTGGGGCGGAGGGTGGGCGGCGTCGGAGGAGCTCCGTCTAGCCCCCCCCCAGTCGTCTTCAAGCTTCTTCAAGATGGCGGCCGGCGGAGACAATGTCTCCACCGGCCGCAGACCTCTAGCGGCGGCAAAAATCAAAAACCGGATTTTTCGGGACATTTACCGGGACACAAAAAATTTGTGACTGGAGTGTAAGTCCCGGGAATGTCCCGGGAAATCCGGGACAGTTGGCAAGTATGGACCAGGCCATTTTTACAATATGGCACTGCGCTACTTTATTCACTTCCCACCTGGGCCAATTCTGACACTTCACTTCTACATGTAAACATTTACTTTTTTTTTGTGCTGGAAAATTTCTTAGAACCCCCAAAGATTTTATAATATATATATATATATATATATATATATATATATATATATATATATATATATATATATATATATATATATATATATACACACACACACACAGTATCTCACAAAAGTGAGTACACCCCTCACATTTTTGTAAATATTTTATTATATCTTTTCATGTGACAACACTAAGAAATGACACTTTGCTACAATGTAAAGTAGTGAGTGTACAGTCAACACAACCAATAATGTCTAAACTGCTGGCAACAAAAGTGAGTACACCATTAAGTGAAAATGTCCAAATTGAGCCCAATTAGCCATTTTCCCTCCCCAGTGTCATGTGACTCATTAGTGTTACAAGGACTCAGGTGTGAATGGGGAGCAGGTGTGTTAAATTTGGTGTTATTGCTCTCACTCTCTCATACTGGTCACTGGAAGTTCAACATAGCACCTCATGGCAAAGAACTCTCTGGAGGATCTGAAAAAAGAATTGCTGCTCTACATAAAGATGGCCTAGGCTATAAGAAGATTGCCAAAACCCTGAAACTGAGCTGCAGCACAGTGGCCAAGACCATACAGCGGTTTAACAGGACAGGTTCCACTCAGAACAGACCTTGCTATGGTCGACCAAAGAAGTTGAGTGCACGTGCTCAGCGTCATAACCAGAGGTTGTCTTTGGGAAATAGACGTATGAGTGCTGCCAGCATTGCTGCAGAGGTTGAAGGGGTGGGGGGTCAGCCTGTCAGTGCTCAGACCATACGCCACACACTGCATCAAATTGGTCTGCATGGCTGTCTTCCCAGAAGGAAGCCTCTTCTAAAGATGATGCACAAGAAAACCTGCAAAAGTTTGAGACAAGCAGACTAAGGACATGGATTACTGGAACCATGTCCTGTTGTCTGATGAGACCAAGATAAACTTATTTGGTTCAGATGGTGTCAAGCGTGTGTGGCGGCAACCAGGTGAGGAGTACAAAGACAAGTGTGTCTTGCCTACAGTAATGCATGGTGGTGGGAGTGTCATGGTCTGGGGCTGCATGAGTGCTGCTGGCACTGGGGAGCTACAATTCATTGAGGGAACCATGAATGCCAACATGTACTGTGACATACTGAAGCAGAGCATGATCCCCTCCCTTCAGAGACTGGGCCGCAGGGCAGTATTCCAACATGATAACGACCCCAAACACACCTCCAAGATGACCACTGCCTTGCTAAAGAAGCTGAGGGTAAAGGTGATGGACTGGCCAAGCATGTCTCCAGACCTAAATCCTACTGAGCATCTGTGGGGCATCCTCAAAAGGGAAAGCGGAGGAGCTCAAGGTCTCTAACATCCACCAGCTCCGTGATCTCATCATGGAGGAGTGGAAGAGGACTCCAGTGCCAACCTGTGAAGCTCTGGTGAACTCCATGCCCAAGAGGGTTAAAGTGGAAGTAAACCCATCCATAAAACTGTTTCATTTCTGGCATATGCCGGAAATGTAACACTCCTATTGGTTGTGCTTTCAACCAAACTGTCAAGCCATCCAATGGCTGGTGTCATAACTGATCACATGTGAAGCATCATGGCAATTGTAGATTAAACAAAGGCAAAGATAGCAGCTTCCTTGGCTGAAAACGATAGGAGGGTTTACTTACACTTTAAGGCAGTGCTGGAGAATAATGGTGGCCACACAAAATATTGACACTTTGGGCCAAATTTGGACATTTTCACTTAGGGGTGTACTCACTTTTGTTGCCAGTGGTTTAGACATTAATGGCTGTGTGTTGAGTTATTTTGAGGGGACAGCAAATTTACACTGTTATACAAGCTATACACTCACTACTTTACATTGTAGCAAAGTGTCATTTCTTCAGTGTTGTCACATGAAAAGATAGAATAAATATAGAATAAAATGGTGGGTGTTGCAATTTTTTATGTCGCACGGTATTTGCGCAGCGGATTTTCAAACACAATTTTTGGGAAAAAAAAAACACTTTCATTAGTAAAAAAACCCAAAACACTAAAGTTAGCCCAATGTTTTGTATAATGTGAAAGATGACATTACGCCGAGTAAATAGATACTCAACATGTCACACTTTAAAATTGCGTCCGTCCGTGGAATGGCGGCAAACTAAAACTCTCCCTAGGCGACGCTTTAAACACCTGTGACAGTCCCCCGTACTCAAGAGGAGTATGTCTGCCGTATAAGCTTCCTCTATCCGGTACCAACACGATTCCAAGATCCCTTAGCCCACCCAGTCACTTGTCGAGACATCAGTGTAGGGTGGAAAACATAAGACTGTTTATTCAAATAATGACACAGGGCGGGGCAAACTAAGTTCAGCTTTCCAACAGTAGACTGGCTTTAGGAGATCCTGCTGGAAAAATCCCCCCCCCCCCCCCCCCAAGCATCTAATAGCTAACAGGATTTCATTACATGTAGACATGTGCAATTCGTTTAGTTCCAAATACGTTTTTCGTCAAAATTCGGCAAATTTGTTAATTCTGAAATATTCTAATTCCGAAAACCCATTCAACTAATTTTTCTGAAATTCGAAAATTTTAAAAACATTCGGAAAAATCGAAAATTCGGAAGTCCGAAAATTCAAAAGAACGAAAATCTGAAAATTAGAAAGCCCAAAAATCTAAAATAACTAACTAATAATAACTATTAAATAATAGGTATTGGAATTTCCTTTCAAAATTGGCTGTTAGTGAATGTAATGAATACAAATTTATCCGAAGTTACGAATTATCCAAAATAACGAATGCTGCATCTAAACGAATGGAATGTAACAAATTAACAATAATAAATACTTTTTATTATTCTTCTTATTTTTTTACATTCTATTCGTTTAGATGCGGCATTCGTTATTTGAGATAATTGGTAACTTTGGATAAATTCGGATTTGTTACGTTCACTCTTCACTGACAGCCAAATTTGAAAAGAAATTCCAATACCTATCATTTAATAGTTAGTTATTATTAGTTAGTTATTATGTTGGATTTTCGTTATTTCGGATTTTCTTATCTTTGGATTTTCTGATTTTCGAATTTTTGGATTTTCGGATTTCTGAATTTCCAGATTTCGAATTTCCAAAATTATTCGAAATAATGAATTTCTATCATAACAAATGACCTGAACAAAAAAAAAAAAAAACCGAATCAGACGAAAACAAACAATTTTTTTGGCAGTGCACATGTCTATTAACATGTAAGCCAATCCACATAAGCATATACATCCCATATTAGGTTGCACCCAAGGCAGACAGAAACAATAGAACAATGGGATACAGCCACACCTCTAACAATCTAGTAAAACAATAGAACAATGGGATACAGCCACACCTCTAACAATCTAGTAAATAGCAGTTTATAAAACCAAGCTCATACAATATTCCAGCAGTCGGAAAGGTGGAATTAATTTATCTTCATTTATTTCTTGAGGGAGATTGTTCAGAAATATTAATGTCCCAAGTGAAAGAGCCCCTTCAGTCTTTCAACACAAAGCACACATACAGACCCCTTGATAACAAGGGGTAAAAGGAAAAGCTGAGTCTGGTGTGGTTGTACGGTGAAAGTCTGGTTAATGCAGACCCAACTGGGGTTCTCGGTCACCCTGTGCCCCTAATAGACACAGGGTAACTTACACATACCTGGGTGTTGTGTTTTTTTTTTTTGATAATAGCAAAGTATGGTAGTTCTGTTCATGGAGTGTGACTCTGATGCGACTTTACACTGTCTGGCACTCAAGTAGCATCAAAATAGTGCAGGAATCTTTGTTTCCAAAAGTCGCATGTTAGGGTTAGCGGTAATTGTTAGGTTTGGAACGCTAACCCTAATAATCATTGTGTTGATTTATTTTTTTTGGCTAATAGGAAAGTATGACAGTTCTGTTCGTGGCGTGCGACTTTGATGCGACTTTACACTCTGTGGCACTCAAGTAGCATCAAAGTGGTGCAGGAACTTTTATGTGTCCAAAGTCGCATGTTAGGGGTTAGGGCTAGGGTTAGCGGTAACTGTTAGGGTTAGAGTTTGTAGCAATTATTATGCCGTGTACACACAGGCGGACTTTTCGGCATCAAAGGTCCGACGGTCTTTCCGACAGACTTTTGACGGACTTCCGAACGAACGGACTTGCCTACACACGATCACACCAAAGTCCGACGGATTCGTACGTGATGCCATACTACCGGACTAAAATAAGGAAGTTTACAGCCAGTAGCCAATAGCTTCCCTAGCGTCGGTTTTCGTCCGTCGGACTAGCATACAAACTAGCGGATTTTTCGACCGAAAATCGGAATGATTTGAAACATGTTCCAAATCTAAAGTCCGTCTGATTTTCGACCGAAAAAGTCCGCTGCAGGTCCGATGAAACCCACACACGGTCGGATTGTCCAACAGATTCGTCCCGTCGGACCAGTCCGGTCAAAAAGTCCGCCCGTGTGTACACGGCGTTAGGATTAGAACGCTAACCCTAACGATTACTGCTAACCCTAACCCTTAACCCTAAGGCCCCTTTCACGGGGCAGACTCTGTCAAGCTGATTTGCCTGCTTAGCAGGGGATCTCTCCACTGAGCACGTGGATGACAGGTCCATGTCCTTTTTTTTTGGGGGTCGTTCTTTGGTTGTAAGTTACCGTACTAGCAAGAGATATACAGCTAAATTTTAATTTTTTTGGGGCCAGTTTTTCTTTGATAATAAAAAAACAGGACATATTCATTTCCATCAAATAAAAGCTCAATTTGTCTAAAAAAAAGTGGTATAATCCACCTGGATATACAAAGTAGTTGCGAAAATATGTACAGTTTTACTAACACATGTCAAAGTTGCAAATTTGGGTCTGGGCGAATTGAGCTCCGACACCGGATTGGCGGATTTAGCTCCGCTGCCCTGCACCTCCTCTTCAATGGACCGGGATTCTCCTTGACAAGGGGCTAAAGGGGCAGCTGCTTTGGGCCCCACAATGATTGGGCCCTGGGCAGCTGCCCCTTTTTCCCCACCATAAAAAGACGGCCCTGCATACAAGGGTGGCTCCATAGGATGCTGTAAGAGAAGGCAACCAGCCTGAAACAGGAAACCTAGGGCATTGAACTGGGCACCAGCTTAAACTGGAACACAAACAAGGATGAAAAGATAAAGAAGCTGCATTTGCACTAAGTGATTAAATCAGTTGCTGAAAATTCTTTAAACCTCCTCCCGCAATGTACTATGGACGGGCGGCCGGTGTAGGCAAAACAATGTACCCGTATGTCACTGCCTACTTCTGTGTTTAGGGTGTACACATGCATGCCCCCTCCAGCCAGCACCCACTGTGATTGTACACAGCGGGAGCCTGTCAGCAAATCCTGCCCAATGATTCACGGCCAGGACCCGCTGATCGGCTGTGTGCAATCACAGTGCAGAGCTCTGTGTTGACATTCAACACAGAGCTCTGTACAGAGAAAATGATCTCGCTGTTGGGATGAGAAACTGAGAGATCCAGTAATAAAAGCAGCACACTTCACACAGATTACACATAGTTAGGCACACATTTAACCCCTTGATCACCCTAGATGTTAACCCCCTTCCCAGCCAGCGTCACTACAGTGACATTGTATAATATTAGCACTGATCACTGTATTAATATCACTGGTGAGGTCAGTGTCAGTTAGTTAGTTCCCCCCCAGTGTCAGTTAAGCTGGTCATACATTATACCATTTTCTTATTTAATTTCCTTTAGATTTACTCTCAACTATGTAGTGCAAGGGCCTGCCTGATTCCATACTAATTGAAAGTGTTTAGGTTTAACCTATTATATGGTTTTGGTAAATCTAAAGAAAAATTGTACAATAGCATTGTATAATGTATGGCTAGCCTTAGTGTCAGATTGCCTGCTGCACAATCGCAGTCCTATCATAAAGTTGCTTATCACCACCATTAGTAGTATTAAAAAAATAAAAAAAATCCAGTATACTCTATATACCAGGGATATGCAATTATCAGACCTCCAGCTATTCCAGAACTACAACTCCCATGAGGCATAGCAAGACTGACAGCCACAAGCATGACACCCAGAGGCAGAGGCATGATGTGACTTGTAGTTTTGCAACAGCTGGAGCTCCGCTGATTGCATATCCCTGCTATATACCATAGTTTGTAAGCGCTCTAACTGTCATTCAATCAATATACACTTATTGGGATTTTTTTTTCAATGAGATGTAGCAGAATACATTTTGGCCAAAATTAATGAAGAAATTCTATTTTTTTTAATTGGATCTGTTTTGTAGCGGAAAGTAAAAAATATTGTTTGTTTTTTTTCAAAATTGTTGGTCCTTTTGCACAAAATAAAAACCCAGTGGTAATCAAATACCACCAAAAGAAATATCTGTGTGAAAAAAAAAAGTAGATAAACTTTGTTTCGGTACAGTGTTGCATGACCGTGCAATTACCAGTTAAAATGGCACAAGCGCAAAAAATGGCCTGGTCATGAAAGGGGGGGGGGGACCTTTTTCAGAGCTGAGGTGGTTAAAAAACCTGGAGGGTTTGATATCACTTTACAGCAGTTCAGTTCTTGGAAGGGGCTGGTTGATGCACCAAAAAAGAAAAAAGAAAAAAAAAAAAAAGAAAAAAAAAGTGCAAGCCCAATTTTTGGGTAATGAGATGCACAGTGTGTGTACTGTGAGTTTTGTTGAGCTGCAATGCATGTCTGTTAGCGATTTGCGCTGGAATGCCATGTAGAATGAATGACATCGCATTGCACTAATGCATGTGAAAGAGTGTGAACTGGGCCTTTTAAAATGGTAAGATCCGGCTTGAAGATTCCTTCTCCATCCTGTCCCCTATTGTTCTTTTTGCATTTTTCACATTGAAAAAAGATGGCGTACCACAAGTTGATTTAAAAACAATATTTATTATTTATCAGTAGTCTATGGGGACTTCTCAAGGTTGCTGAAAACCAGGCAATCTCAGCACTGTGCAGATTTATTTTCTGCAGTGCTAATTTTACAAAAACAGGTCACTTTTTCAGACCAATTATTAGCAAAATTGAACCAGTATAATGTATCAAATTTTCAGCCATTCCCAATTCCATCCAGCCCCTGTGCTTTAAGTAAAAAAAAATAAAACGTTACATTATTCAGTGTACATACATACAAGTATTTAAACTATAGTTGGAATAAAATAAACAGAAGGAATCATTTCCAACTTTTTAAAATTAAAACCAGTGCAGCATTCTTTTCTCCCCAAAATATTTGCTTTAAAACATGTTAAACATATGTGTTAAGACAACGTATCATTTTCAAACAACGCATTTTACCTTTATTGTTGTGGCTGTGCTCCAAATATGTTACAGCAACTCTAGAGCCAGAAAAATATTTTTTAAGAAGTCCACCCTGCAAAAGAACCAATCTGGTGGGTAGAACTCGTATCTTCGCTCTTCTGAAGAGTTACGAAGGCCAAAGACATAGGCTGATGTGGTTCCTCTTGCCAACTCCATGTCACTACAGGACACACTAATGCCTCGTTTCCACCGAGCGGAATCGGTTTGGACGGCCTAGAATGGTCCAGCCTATTCAGGCGAGCGTTTCTACTGCAAGTCGGACCGACTTTTTGGGCATACGTGGGTTTAGAAAAAATGCCGTCATGGCGTCACACGTCCACCAATCAGTGTAAAGTATCGTAGCTCCGCCCTAACTGAACCGTTCCATTTTCTATGGCCCCACATCTGAAGCAGGACCCTGAATGGAACGGTTCGGTTGTATGGGCCGCTTTCATAATGGAAACACCCAAAATAGCGTACCGTACCGAACTGAACCGATCCGCTCAGTGGAAACGAGGCATAAGGGACCCAGCAGGTGGTACCACATGAAACATTCCACACACCTAGAAGTGTGTAGGACAATCAAGGTGTAGTCCTTCAAGAGAACATTGGAGTCCCTGCCCACAGCACTTGTAAGTATTATAACTCTTCCTTTGCAGGGTGGATTTAAAAAAAAAAAAAAGAGAAGGTTTTCTGGTGACAGAGTCAATTTAAAAAGAGGAATTGAAGTCTGGAAGCTCTGCCCAAAAAGACAGGCGGAGGACTAAGAACTGATCACCAGTAGTGCCTGTGGTCTTTCCCAAATCGCGATTTACCGTGCCTTGTCCTGCACTGTGAAGGTGGCCATCTTGGCAGAAGCAAGGCTTTGTTTTCCTTAACCACTTCAGCCCTGGAAGATTTGGCTGCTCAATGACCAGGCCATTTTTTTGCAATTCGGCACTGCTTCACTTTAACTGACAATTGCGCGGTCGTGCGACATTGTACCCAAACAAAATTGACGCTTTTTTTCCCCCACAAATAGAGCTTTCTTTTGCTGGTATTTGATCACCTCTGCGGTTTTTATTTTGTTGAGCTTTAAAAAAAAAAAAAAAAAGAGCCACAATTTTGAATTAAAAAAAAAAAAAACACAATCTTTTGTACTTTTTGCTATAATAAATATCCCCAATTGTTTTTTTTAAAAAAAGCAAATTTTTTCCTCAGTTTAGACTGATATGTATTCTTCTACATATTTTTGGTAATAAAAATCGCAATAAGGTTTGCGCAAAAGTTATAGCGTCTACAAAAAAGGGGATAGATTTATGTCATTTTTATTTATTTATTTATTTTTAACTAGTAATGGCGGCAATCTGCGATTTTTATCGAGACTGTGACTTTATGGCGGACACATCGGACACATTTTTTAAACCATTGACAATTATGCAGCGATCAATGCTATAAAAATACACTGATTACTGTGTAAATGTCACTGGCAGGGAAGGGGTTAACACTAGGGGGCGATCAAGGGGTTAACTGTGTTTCCCGTGTGTTCTAACTGTAGAGGGAGGGGACTGACTATAGATGACAGATCATGGTTCCTAGCTATTGGGAACTCACGATCTGCCTCTCCTCTCCTCACAGAACAGGGACTTGTGTGTTTACACACACACACACACACACACACGTCCCTGTTCTGCCTCTCATGCCCGCGATCGCTCGCCACCGACGACCACGAGCATCGGCACCCCCGCAATGCGCCAGCGCGCGCGTGCCTGCTATCCCACTTAAAGGAGCCGACGTACAGCTACGACGGTTCGCGGGGTCGTGCGGGGTATAATGACGGCGGCTGGTCGGCAAGTGGTTAAGTCAGAGCCTCCAGCAAGGAGAATAGTGGGCAGCACAGTAATGACATCACCAGATCTCACTCCAACTCACCTGGACTAACAAACAAACAGAGGAAGCAGTGTCCTCAATCTCACACTGTAGATCTACAGCTATGAGTCTGTAGGAGCACAGTGTTGCATGACCGTGCAATTACCAGTTAAAGATGAACTCCAGGTATGATCTATGTTGATTAGTCACATTGGTCCAGCTTGGATCAAAGTAAGTATGCATAGTTCATACTGGCACTACTACAGTGATAGCCGTGATCTTTTAGGTGCACACTGACCAAAGAGGGTCACCAGCTCAGCACTGCCATCACTCATAGGACATCTTATATTTCTTCAATGAATACAAGGCCATGCTCTGTTTGGATGAATTGGCAAGGAGGGGTAGTGACATCACAATCGCTACTTCATCCAAGCAGAGAAGGGCTTGTATTCATGACAAAATTAAAAGCATTCTATGAATGGAGTGCAGTGCTGAGTGAGCACCCCCTGTTGTCAGTGTGCAAAAAGGAAGCTGCTCGGCACAGGACCCAGAAGACTGTAAATATCACCGTAGTAGCGCAGACTACTACAGTGATTGGCACTTCCCCAGTGGCCCCTCAGGTATGAAATATTAATACTTGCATTGGTCCAAGCTGGACCAACGTAAGTATGCAATAAAGATCATATCTCTTCAACATTTCCAGATGTGCCCTAAAACATGGCAAACCTTAATTTTTTTTAAATGTAGGTCCACTTTAATTTACCAAATTACTACATCAGTGTAAACAGGGTTTATAGCTATGGAGTTTTCACTGTAAAAACACACAGGAGGGCGCAAAACGCCCTGTGCATTACCAACACCAATGTTCATTAAATCCAAAAGATAAAATCATACAAGCAAAGAAAGGAACAGGCGTATTAAACACAAATTCTTCAGAGCTCTGAAGAAGGGAGCACTTTCCCCGAAACACGTTAGCCTTCCAACTTTGGCATACATGGTCAGATGACACTGCCCACAGATGGAGTTGTGTTTAATATGCCTGTTCCTTTCTATACTTGTGAGTATGATTTTATCTTTTGGATTTAATAAATGTTGATGTTGGTAATGCTCTAGGAACAGGGGCCTCCAAATGTTTTAATCAAAGGGCCAGTCTACTGTCCTTCAGACTTTAGGAGGGCCGGATTGTGGCCAGTGAGGGTAGAAAATGTCCCGAGCTCCGCATTAGTGAGAATAAATATGGCCTCAGGGTTAGTGGTCAGTAAGAGGAGAAGTGCCCTATCATTCATTTTAGTAGGAGGAAAAGTATCCATCATTGGTATCAGTGGAAGACATAGTGCCCCATTGCTGGAGCCTCATATCATTTGGAGGAATAGTGCCCCAAGGGTCGGATAAAGGCCCACAAAGGGCATCATCTGGCCCTTGGGCCGCAGTTTGGAGACCCCTAGACGTTTGCCCTCTCCTGTGCGTTTTACAGTTCTTTTGGAGATTTCCCAGTCTGTATCAGAGGAAGCATTATGGGTTGTGGCACCATTGGATGTATAACAGTTTGAGCGCTGGAGTGTTAAAGAACTTTCCCATGGAGCTTCAAAACAAGTCAATAATGACAACTTCTTCTAAACTAAATTACTTATGCAGAAGAAGTGCTCAGAACCTCCCTGTTTAAGACCCTAAATATGGTCACTGACTTTAGTTTGATCATTTGCTAGCAAATCCTGACAATCAGAAAAATGTACCCAACAGGAACAAGCATACTAGAGGATGTAAAAAAGCCCTGTCTGCAGTTTTCACTTTGTATGATAAAATTATTCCGATATGGTCAACATTTTAGGATCACGCAAAAAGGAAAATCTGAAGATTGAGACCTTTTTTTTTGTTTTTATAATTTTGGAAAGAGCAGAGAATGGTTATGGGCCTGTGTAAACAGGCATTTTTTTGCATCAAAACCACTCCTCTACCCATGCAGGTCGATGGCCATTCAAAAGTAATTTGAAGCAGCTTAGAAAGAGAGCACCTGCAGATCATATGCACCTGTCAATGAAAGTTGCATGTTCTCAGAAACATCTCAAACCGAAAGGCTAAGGCCCTGGTTCACACCTCAGTGATTTGAAGCACTTTTCTGAAAGTGCTTTAAAAAGTAGAACTATAGACAAAACTTTTTTTTCCCCATTTTCAATAGTAAGGGAGGGTTATAACCCCTGTAAGGTTTATTTTTGCCATCTGTGTCCCATTGGGGAGATTTCCCTTCACTTCCTGTCCCATAGCCAAAACAGGAAGTTAAAAGAAATCCCTGCAAACTAAGGGAATCTCTTGGGGACCCCCAGGTCACCAGCACTAGTGTCCCCATTGGAAGATTCTCCCTCTATTTCTTTTCTGGGGACAACCCGAAATTTGTGATTTTCTTTTACTTTCACTTTCAATGCTGTCTGTGTCTCTTTTAGGGAGATTCACCCTCTCCATTTGTCCCGTTTACCATTATCATTGAAGTAAAAGAAAATCACAACTCTTTAGGTTGTCTACAGAAAAGCAATAGAGGGGAAATCTTCCAATGGGGACACTAGTTCTGGTGACCTGGGGGTCCCCAAGAGATTCCCTCAACTTGCAGGGATTTCCTCTCACTTCCCGTTTAGCTATGGGACAGGACGTGAAGTGAAATCTCTGCAATGGGACACAGAGGCTGGAAAAAAAAAATCTCACAGGGGTTATAACCCTCCCTTGCACTATCCAAAATGAAAAAAAAAAAAGTTTTGCCTATAGTTTTACTTTAAGTGTCGTGGTGCTTAAAGCAGATTGCCACTTAAAAACTTGAAAAAGTACAAGAGCTTCTCTGGGGCAATTAAACATGTCTTTGGTTTCTACAGGCTTCCATGGTAGCACCTAAAGACTTCCTTTTACTGTCCTGTCCTGGAACCACAACAGGATCGAATGAGGACATCTCTCCAAAGTCAACTGTTAGGCAGTTGTCACCAGAAAAGGTGTACCCAGTGGAAGATTTTCCCTCTATTCCCATTTGTGTGACAAGTTTTGGTATATACATCACATTTTGTCTTCGTGGTGGAAGATTTCCCCTCTATTGCTGTTCACTTGAAAGGTTTTGATTATCCATCACTTTTTTGTCATGGTGACAATCAAGGGAATCTAGAGAGGGTGTCCCTTCCCAGCAGAGACACAGCAACAGAAACCCAAGATATATCATACCATACTGTAAACTTCTGAGCCAAAAATAAACGTGCAAGGCTCTACAGTGGTACAGTGAATACATGAAACCGCAGAAAAAGGCAGCACTAACATCCAAAGAGAGAGATTTTGGTAAAGCCCCATATCAGGAGAATCATAAACGTTTCGGAGTCACACCAACACTCTTTATCAAAATGTCTGTCCTGAAACGTTGCTGTATCTTCTAGTATAGAATTCTCCTATTTCGACTTTGGCTGTTGGGCTTTGGCTGTTGGCTTATTCTGCAATTTGAAGCCCCACAGATCTGACACTTCCACTCTATTTCAAATTAAAAAAGGTTTTAGCTTTAAATACACCACAACCTCCACATCTCTATGTGTCAATACCCCACTACCTCTACTGTTGCGATACCATTTAAAGCATCACATGATCCTTGGACCGGCCTTTCAACTTCACCAATCATCCGAGTCATCTGTTATACCAGAAGATTCATCGGATTCCACAACTGGAATTTTGTTTTGGCTGTGAGCTCTGTAGTGGACATCCAGAGTAAACTTCCTGCTGAACCTCTTCTTGCACTTCTCACACTTGAAGGGTTTTTCTCCTGTGTGGATTCTTAAGTGCCTATTGAGATGATTCCTCCGGCAGAAACTTTTTGGACACTCAGGGCACTTATGCGGCTTCAACCCAGCGTGGGTTCTCCGATGGACAGTAAGTTGGGTCTTATTGACAAATTGTTTCCCACACTCGGCACAGGGGAAGGGCTTCACCCCTGTGTGGAATCTCTCGTGGACAGTAAGGTGAGCCTTGTTGATGAACTTTTTCCCGCACTCGGAACATTTAAAAGGCCTTTCTCCTGTATGAGTCCTCATGTGGCGGTCGAGTTCCACCTTGTCTCGGAGGCTTTTTTCGCACTCGGTACATTTGTAGAGTCTCTTTCCGGAGTGGAGGGCTTCATGTCTTCTGTAATGGCCAGCCTGTTTGAAGGTCTTCTTGCACAGTGGACATGTAAACTGTTGCTTCTCCTTCTTGCCTTCAGTCGGCTCCTTGGCTTTACTCAAGTGCTCTTCACTGCTACAACTCTTCGAGGGCTTGAAGTCAGAGCTTCTGCCTGACTTTCGCCAAGACTTTTTTTTCAGTCTCTTTACATTTTTTTCTGAATTCTCAGGATCAGAACTTATACTTGTGTACGACTCCATATTATTTTTATTGATCTTCCAAATTTTTCGTTCACCCGTTATATAAATGTAAAACACTTCTAAGGAACGTCTTTGTTGTCCCTGCTTGATAGGACAAGGAGATGGTGGCACTTAATTATCGAAATGTAGAACATCAACGTTGCCTTGTGGTTTACAGTCACAAGCATTTTACCTCAGGTACTTCCACCAAATATTTATTTCTTAAGATTTTATGTTCATTATCTGCAAAAACAAAATTGAGAATATCTTTAGGAATGATTGTTAGAAATTCACCTTTATTTTTTTCTTTTGGCTTTGGACATAGTGGAAAAGGGCTTAGAATGTCTCCCAGTGATGGGGATGAGAGATAGGAGATCTTTTTGAAGAATAACTATACTTTAGCTTAAAACAAATATAGCGTACACAGCATCTCTGAGCTCTAGCAGGCAGGGGGCTGGGATCTGATGTCACATACTACAGAGAACAGAGCGGAGAGGTGAGTGTAACCTGAGACCTGAGTGGAGGGAAATGCCACCGCCTCTAAACAGATCATATGAAAACATGCACAGATGAGACTGTCAATCACCTGCTGTGTGCTGGGGGTGGGGAGGGTGAGGCTGTCTCCCAAGATTCTGTGGTGTTGACATAGACTGTCTGGAGTGAATAATGCAAATGTAGAAGAAAGAGATAGCAGATTAAAAACCACACTTGGTGCTTTGACTGAGGCTAGTACACACTTTAGAGGGTTATGCTCTATTCATTTTTTTATTTGTGAAGTATACAACTACTTTAACCACCTCAATACCGGACACTTTTGCTCCCTTTCTGTCCAGGCCATTAAGTTTTCAGCGCTGTTACACTTTGAATGACAATTACTCAGTCATGCAACACTGTACCCAAATGACGTTATCATTTTTTGAGACAGATAGAGCTTCCTTTTGGTGGTATTTAATCACCACTGGGTTTTTATTTTTTGCTAAATATAAAGGCCAACATTTTTGAAAAAGATAACAAAATATGCATCGTCTTAGTTTCGGTTATAAAATTTTGCAAATAGGTAATTTTTATAAAACTAAATTTAGGTAAAAATTCATACAATTCTATGGTAAAAATAACCAAAATCAGTGTATATTATTTAGTCTGTGTAAAAGTTAGAGTCTACAAACTATGCTACATATACACTGCTCAAAAAATGAAAAGGTACACTTTTTAATCAGAGTATAGCATCAAGTCAATTAAACTCCTGGGATATTGATCTGGTCAGTTAAGTAGCGGGGGGTTGTTAACCACTTAAGCCCCGGACCATTTGGCTGGCAAAAGACCAGAGCACTTGCGATTCGGGAATGCGTCGATTTAACTGACAATTGCGCGGTCGTGCGACGTGGCTCCCAAACAAAATTGACGTCCTTTTTTTTCCCACAAATAGAACTTTCTTTTGGTGGTATTTGATCACCTCTGCGGTTTTTATTTTTTGTGCTATAAACAAAAAAATAACGACAATTTTGAAAAAAAAAAAGCATTATTTTTTACTTTTTGCTATAATAAATATCCCCAAAAAATATATAAAAAAAACATTTTTTTTCCTCAGTTTAGGCGGATACGCATTCTTCTACATATTTTTGGTAAAAAATAGAAAATAATAATAATATCGCAATAAGCCTGTATTGATTGGTTTGCGCAAAAGTTATAGCGTCTACAAAATAGGGGATAGTTTTATGGCATTTTTATTAGTATTTTTTTTTTTCACTAGTAATGCTGCCGATCAGCGATTTTTATCATGACTGTGACATTATGGCGCACAGATCAGACACTTTTGGCGCTAGTTTGGGACCATTCACATTTATACAGCGATCAGTGCGATTAAAAATGCATTGATTACAGTGTAAATGTGACTGGCAGTGAAGGGGTTAACCACTAGGATGGCGCTGTAGGGGTTAAGTGTGTCCTAGGGAGTGATTTTAACTGTGGGGGGAGGGGCTATGTGTGACACGACACTGATCACCGTTCCCGATTACAGGAAGCTGTGATCAGTGTCATTAGGCAGAATGGGAAAATGCTTGTTTACATCAGCATTTCCCCGTTCTTCCTCTCCGTGAGACGATCACAAAGTCCGCGGGACCCGCGATCACACTCACGGCACGCGCAAACCGCTTCTTAAAGGGCAATGTACAGGTACGTTATTATGCCTCGACGTGCCCTTCTGCCGACGTATATCGGCGTGAGTCAGTCGGCAAGCGGTTAACCTTTTTTAGCTGCTTTGGTGTAATGAAATTACCAAGATGTGCACTAGATGGGCAACAATGAGATGACCTCCAAAACAGGAATGGTTTTACAGGTGGAGGCCACTGACATTTTTCCCCTATTCATCTTTTCTGACTGTTTTTCACTAGTTTTGTATTTGGCTTGGGTCAGTGTCACTACTGGTAACAGGAGGCGATACCTGGACCCTATAGAGGTTGCACAGGCAGTCCAACTCCTCCAGGATGGCACATCAATACGTGCCAATGGCATAAGATTTGCTATGTCTCTCAGCACAGTCTCAAGATGGAGGAGATTCCAGGAGACAGGCAGTTACTCTTGGAGAGCTGGGCAGGGCCGTAGAAGGTCCTTAACCGATCAGCAGGATCGTTATCTGCTCCTTTGTGCAAGGAAGAACATGATGAGCACTGCTAGAGCCCTACAAAATGACCTCCAGCAGGCCACTGGTGTGAATGTCTCTGACCAAACATTTAGAAACAGACTTCATGGGGGTGGCCTGAGGACCCGACGTCCTCTAGTGAGCCCTGTGCTCACTGCCCAGCACCGCGGAGCTCGATTGGTATTTGCCATTGAACACCAGAATCGACAGGAACACCAGAATTGGCAGGTCTGCCACTGGCACCCTGTGCTTTTCACAGATGAGAGCAGGTTCACCCTGAGCACATGTGACAGACGTCAAAGCAGGGTGGATAAAAATAAGTGATTTTTAAAAAAATAAAATAGAAAAAAATCTGATTTTTTAAGTTTAAATTGGATACATTTTAATATAATGCTTTTGGAGTAAAAATAATTAATAAAGATAGTTTTCCATTTAAGATACATTAATAATTTTGTTTATTCAGCATGAATTGGAGCTTAGTCATGTATCATGAGGTTGTGTATTCTGCAATATTTACATTTTTGGTAAACTCATTCAGTGAACCCAAGCTCTGCAAGCTGAGATAACATGCACCGCATTGATGCATTCCCACAATTTCATAGTAGCCATGAGATAAACCAATATTCAGTACAAACAGCACTGACTAATCACAGCTGATTACAGCGGTAACCAGGAAGTGCCGGTAATCGGCTTATCTCCGTTCGCGCTGACAGGGAGAGCCGATCAGCGGCTCCCCTGTCAGAGTGGGTATCTGCGCTGATAATCAGCGCATTGATTATCAGTGCAGCCCCCATCAGAGGTGCCCACCACAGCTGTCAATCAGTGCCCATCAAAATGCCAGTCAGTGCTTAAAGTGCCAATCAGTGCTCAAAGTACCAATCAGTGCCCATCAGTAATGCCTGTCAGTGCCCTTCACAGATGCCAATCAGTACCTATAAGGCGATACTGACAGTCATCACTGATGAGTGCTGCCCATCAGTGCCATCTATTAGTGCCCATCAGTGCCGTCTATCGGTGCCGCCTATCGGTGCCCAGGCAGTGCTGTATATCAGTGCCCATAAATTCTACATATTAGTGCCACCTCTTCAGTGCCCGTCAGTGCAGCTTCATCAGTGCCCGTCAGTGAAGGAGAAAAATTGTTTTTATTAAAGAAACAAAGAAAAACATTTTATTTTTTCAAAATTTTCAGTCTTTTTTCATTTGTTTAGAGAAAAAAAAACAGTGGTGATCAAATACCACCAAAAGAAAGCTCTATTTGTGGGAAGAAAATGATAGAAATGTCATTACAAGTACAGTGTTGCATGACCGCGCAATTGTCATTCAAAGTGTGACAGCACTGAAAGCTGAAAATTGTCCTGGGCAGGAAGGAGGGAAAGTGCCCAGTATTGAAGTGGGTAATTATATTTACTGTCACCATAGTGACACTGCACTACTCTGTGATTGCTTGTTATAGTGATGATCACTGTAACACCAATTGTTTTAATTGTCATGAATGACTTTCATTCATGACAGCTTGCTTACTACAGTGGGATTTTTGCAATCAGTTTTACATCTAATAGTAAGCCATGGTTCAATTCTATACAACAGTATCACTGTGGGCACGCATTTTAAAAAAAAACTTGCTAAGCTGTTAATCCATTAAAACGACATGTAAATCTGTTCTATGCTAACGGTGCAAATTTGAATGTCTGATTGCAGATCAAAATGCGTCAATAGAGAAAATGCTGAATTATGGTCACTAGATGGCGCTGACCATCATAAGAAATGATCTTGCTTCTCAGCTCCATCTAGTGGTCATAATGCAGTATTTTCCCCATTCACATATTCGATCTGCAGACTACAGCCTCAGAACATTCGCTTTTGCCCCATTGCTACAGAATGTCTATGGACACTGCGTGTGAATTCAAACAACTATGCACATTTTTTTAAATTTAAATAAATACAGACTCTATAACTTTATCATACCCTAGTGCTGGCAACACTTAGCAGTCTCTGTCCATTTTACAGCTTGTATAACCCGGGACGTACTAAACTTCATATTGGGATGATTGGATTATTGGCTGCAATACTCAGAACTCTCACCAGATGTACTTTATACACATATATATGGTAATAACTCTGTCGTTTCTGAAATTCTGTTATTCTTTTCTGCAGTGCTTGATACAATGTTGCAAGAAGCAGTTTCTAATGTTTAACTGTTCACTTGCTGATATATATATGCAGCTGTACAACAGGATCATAGTAAATTATACAGAACTAAGGTAAAAATTACATTTGACCTGTTTTTGATGGAAATATAGGTAGAATTATTATTTTTCATGGGGGTTATTTTGGTGTAGGGTTCCTCTTAAAATCCATATCAGACCTTAAGAGAGTGGTATGGATTTTGGGGGGACCCCCGCGCAATTTTTTTTTTTGTTTGAGGTTCCCTTTAACATTCATACTAGACCCAAAGGATCTGGTAATGGACTGGGGGGAGGGGGGGGGGACCCATGCCCTTTTTTTCAATGAGTTTTATCTATATTGCCGAGACCTGACAATTCATTATCAGTTTTAAATGACAATTTTTCCTTTAGAATTGTCATTTTGCTGCTGTACTGTTCTAAACATGGGAAAAAATGTGCCACTTTACAGGCATACTATAGACACCCCCCAGGTAAATGTTTAAAGGAATATTTCATTTTTATTGTTTCACTTTAAGCATAAAAAAAAAATCACTGCTCCTGAAAAAACGGCCGTTTTTAAAACTTTTTTTTGCATTGATCCATGTCCCCTGGGGCAGGACCCAGGTCACCGGGCATTTTTTATGACAATAACTTGCATATAAGCCTTTAAAATGAGCACTTTTGATTTTTCATGTTCGTGTCCCATAGACTTTAATGGTGTTCTGCTGAATTTTGTGCCTGTTCGTTATGTCCTGGTGCGAACTGAGGGGTGTTCGGCTCATCCTTAATTGTTTGGTGTTCACATGATATTCCACCCATAATCCCCACGGAAAAAATAATAATTCTACCCATATTTCCATCAAAAACAAGTCAAATGTAATTTTTACATTAGCTCTGTATAATTTACTATGATCCTGTTGTAGAGCTGCATATATATCAGCAAGTGAAAAGTTAAACATTAGCAACTGCTTCTTGCAACATTGTATCAAGCACTGCAGGAAAGAATAACAGAATTTCAGAAACAACAGAGTCATTACCATATATATGTGTATAAAGTACACTGACATCTAGTGACAGTTCTCAGTATTGCAGCCAATAATCCAATCATCCCAATATGCAGTTTAGTACTTCCCATAAACCTCGACTTTTGGGAATTACATTTACCATAATAATAATAATAGAAATCTGCATGTTCTTTTTATTACATGATGTCATTCATTGATCTGTACCTGAGTCTCCAGGGATGGCAGTGCCTGCTCTTACCTCTTATGTGCAGGTTCTGGGGAAAGGGCAGAGACACCACGAGAAAAAAAACTCAGGATCAGATCATCATACAACACTCCTACCGCGATTCAACAGTTGGAAATAAGTCTGCAACCTGATTGGTGCGGAGAAAATACAGGAGACGCTGTTAGTGCAGTCGTTAGATAGTCGCGCAGTGATTGGCTCAGTGGCCTTGAAACCCACCCGTGATTGGCGGAGATCGCTGGTGGGATGTTCGCTGCATTTCCGGGCTTCGTTTCCCTGCATAGCGATTGGTGCAGCCCGCCACTAGACCGCCCATCATATTTCCGGGTATCTGGCTCGCTCGGTGATTGGTGGAGGTCTGCGCTGGAACGCACGCTGTGTTTCCGGTTTTCTGCTGACAGCGCTGAGCGGCTCGTGTTAACTTTCCATGCCGGGGAGGGAGAGGCAAGGTCAGCCCGGGCTGGAGGGGAGCAGAGCAGGCATGGCTGTGACTGGGAGGAACAGACAAGAAGAGACATTATTCAGGAGATGAAGGAAGAGCAGAGACACTCACGAGACCCTGTCAGCACTGAGATGGGTTTAAAGTGCCATTTTCCTGGTGAATCAAAACAGCCAATCAGATTTTAGCTGCTACTACTCCTCTGACTGCCTGTTCTTAACCACTTTCATACCAGGCTAATTCTGGCACTTCTCTCCTACATGTAAAAATCATCAATTTTTTGCTAGAAAATTACTCAGAACCCCCAATCATTCTATGTTTTTTTTTTTTTTTAGCAGAGACCCTATGGAATAAAATGGTAATTGTTGCAACTTTTTTACACCGCACAGTATTTGCACAGGAATTTTTCAGACGTGTTTTTTTTTTTCATGAATTAAAAAAAAAAAAAAACAGCAATGAAAAATACCTCAAAAGAGAACAAACAGCAAGATGGTCTTTGGCGCGTGGCGGATCGCAGACATACCCAAGCTTTTTGTATAATGTGAAAGATGATGTTACGCCGAGTAAATAGATACCTAACCTGTCACGCTTCAAAATTGCGCACATTCATGGAAGAGCGCCAAACTTTAGCACTTAAAAATCTCCATAGGCGGCGCTTTACATTTTTTACAGGTTACATGTTTAGAGTAACAGGAGATCTAGGGCTAGAATCATTGCTCTCGCTCCAACGCACGCGGCGATATCTCACGTGTGATTTGAACGCTGTTTACGTATGTGGGCGGGACTTATGTTTGCGCCTGTGCGTTAGCACATGGGGACAGGGCCACTTTAAATAAGACCCCACATATAAGACCCCACATCTCTCCTCCAGGCTTGAAAGACCGAGACCCAAAAAAAAAAAAATTAAAGATCTTTCTTTCCAGCTGAATTCTCGGCTTTGTTTACTTCCGTCATGTCGGGGCCTTTGAAGATCATAGAGATGACTGGGGACCATCTGCACACCGGAAATCTCTATGATCAACGTCCGGCGGTGGCGGATTCCTTCTCCGGCTCGCCGATCGTATGGGCGAGGCGGGAGAAGCACCAGCAGGTGGGGGGGCATCAAGAATGATCAAGCCGTTGAACTGCCGCTATGATCATTCTTACGGTGCACAGAATCGCCAGCTGTAAAAGATGATATCTGTATGATGCCTGTAATGTCATCATTCAGATATCCCCACTCAAAGCCAAAGACATCATATGACGTGATTGGGCTGGAAGTGGTTAAAGAAGAACTGCAGTCTGCTCACATAATTTGTAATAAAAACATCTATGCCATTCTGAAGCTTCCCTCCAACCACTTTGGATATTATTTTATATATACTGTGATTCTGTACTTGCCAAATATTCTGCAGAAATCTCCCTCTACTGAGTCTGGCTGCATCCATTTTAACTGTGGGCAGCTGAAGCTGCTGCCTGATCACTTCCTGGATTTACACAGATACACACCTCCAGCTCTGATTGGCCCTCTTATGACTCATCCCCCTTCCTGGCAAACTCTCACAAGAGTGAGAGAGAGGGAGAGCTGTGCATGATGCCATAAGCCTAGGCTTTTTACCAGACAAGAAACAGGAAGTGGGCTGTATAAGGTATTTACTGGCGAAAAAAATGTTTTACTATCCAAAAGTTAAAACCACAGGGACAGAAGATTTAATAGATGGAAAGATGAAAAAAATGACTGAAGGTCCGCTTTCACCTTTTGTCACCCTGGCCAATTTTAACATTTTCACAGGTGTTACAATCAGCATTTTGTTGCTAGAAAATGATTTAGAACCCCAAAACATGAAATCATTTCTGAGAGCAGAGGCCCTGGAGAATAAAATGGTGGTTGCTGAGATTTTTTATGTAGCACCATATTTGCACAGCCATTGATCAAATACAAATTATGAGGAAGAAATAAGCTAAAATGAATTTTAGTGCACCCAAACACAAAATTACGCAAGAAAAAACCCCCCAATATAATGAGATTAAAGCGGCCTAAAGAAAAAAGTAAAGTCACCTATAAACAGAAATATATATAAAAATACATCTTTTATATATATTTCTGTTTATAGGTGACTTGACTTTTTTCTTGGGCCGCTATAATCCCATTATATTGGGGGATTTTTCTTGCGTAATTTCTATTAGGGATGATGGCCCATGTCCTTATAACCATACCCCTCACCTCTGTGAAACAAACACAAAATAATACCCAATTGATTTGGCATAATATAAAAGATGAGTTTGTATCAAGTAAATGGATATTAAACATGACAATTTTTAAAACTGCGCCCAAAACTGTAAAATGGTAACAAACTACAGTCCCCAAAATTGTCCATAGGTGGCCCTTTAAAACATACAGGGTCTGAGTTTAGAGTTAAAGGAGAAGTACAGCCAAGGCTCATTTGGCTGTACTTCTGTGGATCTTAGGAGTGCAGTTCGTTCGGCACTCCTGTGACCCGTTTTCAGCAGACTGGATTCACCAGGGGTGAACAGGGCTCTAATAGCCAGGAAATGACCGCTGTGAAACCTTGTCGTTTCTGGGATTGTTTTCCACAGAGGAGATGGGGAACGAATGTTCTTATAGCTCCTGTGTGGGCAGCCGATCAGACCGTTTACGGTGTTCTTAGGCTCCCTGGTGGAATGAGAGAACCCTGGAATGGAGGGGGACGAGGGCTCTGCAAAAGTGATTGAGTGGCTACAAAGCAGCCCGGATCACTTTTACAAGAAAGCCGATCACCAACACTAA
Organism: Lithobates clamitans; assembly: GCA_037952925.1. Classification (NCBI taxonomy): domain Eukaryota; kingdom Metazoa; phylum Chordata; class Amphibia; order Anura; family Ranidae; genus Lithobates; species Lithobates clamitans. The sequence continues at coordinate 45,656 of JBBGZY010002784.1, read as the reverse complement.
AAAACAGTACAAGGATCACAGCTGCAGCCATGGTCCCGGTATAACTGCTTGCTGCCCAGGACGTTTATATACATTCAATGGGCAGCAAGCAGTTTATAAGTGCTAAAAATTACCTATGGATTCTGCCAGAAATCTAGCAAGCTCATGACGTTGTGTGGTCACTGCCTCTGGTGCGCTGAAATCTCAAGCACCGTCACTAGCCCTGCATAGTTCACCCCCATGGACTACAACACACCTCCCCATATACAGTGCCTTAAAAAAGTATTCATACCCCTCGACATTTTCCACATTTTGTCATGTTACAACCTAAAACATAGCGGTATTTTATTGAGATTTTATGTGATAGACAAAGTGGTACATAATTGTGAAGTGGAAGGAAAATGATAAATAGTTTTCAATTTTTTTTACAAATAAATATCTGAAAAATGTGACATGCAGTTGTATTTAGCCCCTTTTACTCTGATACCCCTAACTCAAATCTAGTGGAACCAATTCCCCTCAGAAGTTACCTAATAAACATCGTCCACCTGTGTGCAATTTAATTTCAGTATAAATACAGATGTTCTGTGAAGCTCTCAGAGGTTTGTTAGAGAACCTTAGTGAACAAACATCATCATGAAGGCCAAGGAACACACCAGACAGGTCAAGGATAATGTGGAGACGTTTAAAAAAGGGTTAGGTTATAAACAAAATATCCCGAGCTTTTGAACATCTCACGGAGCACTGTTTAATCCATCATCTGAAAATAGAAAGAGTATGGGACAACTTCAGACCTTTCAAGACATGGCCGTCCACCTAAACTGACAGGCCGGGCAAGGAGAACATTCATCAGAGAAGCAGCCTAGAGTCCCATGGTAACTCTGGAGGAGCTTCGGAGATCCACAGCTCAGGTGGGAGAATCTGTCCACAGGACAACTATTAGTTGTGCACTCCACAAATCTGGCCTTTATGGAAGAGTGGGAAGAAGAAAGCCATTGTTGAAAGAAAGCCATAAGATGTCCTGTTTGGGAGAAGCCATGTGGGGGACACAGCAAACATGTGGAAGAAGGTGCTCTGGTCAGGTGAGACTAAAATTGAACTTTTTGGCCTAAAAGCAAAACGCTATGTGTGGCAGAAAACTAACACTGCACATCACCCTGAACACACCATCCCCACCGTGAAACATGGCGGTGGCAGCATCATGTTGTGGGGAGGCTTTTATTCAGCAGGGACAGGGAATCTGGTCAGAGTTGATGGGAAAATGGATGGAGTCAAATACAGGACAATCTTAGAAGAAAACCTTTTAGAGTCTGCAAAAGACTTGAGACTGGGGCAGAGGTTCACCTTCCAAGAGGACAACGACCCTAAACATACAGCCAGAATTACAATGTAATGGTTTAGATCAAAGCATATTCATGTGTTAGAATGGCCCAGTCAAAGTCCAGACCTAAATCCAACTGATAATCTGAGGCAAGACTTGAAAATTGTTTACAGATGCTCTCCATCCAACCTGACAGATCTTGAGCTAATTTTCAAAAAATGTCACTCTCTAGATGTGCAAAGCTGGTAGAGACATCCCCAAAAAGACTTGCAGCTGTAATTGCAGTGAAAGATGGTTCTACAAAGTATTGACTTAGGGGGGCTGAATACAAATTCACGCCACACTTTTCACATATTTATTTGTAAACAGTTTTGAAAACCATTATTTCACTTCACAATTATGTGCCATTTAGTGTTGGTCTATCACGTAAAAATCCCAATAAAATACTTTTACGTTAAATTTTTTGGTTGTAACATGACTTAGGCCCCTTTCACACTGGAGCGGTTTTCAGGCGTTATTGCGCTAAAAATACCGCCTGAAAACCGCCCCTAAACAGCCTCCGCTGTTTGTTCAGTGTGAAAGCCCGAGGGCTTTCACACTGAAGCGGTGCGCAGGCAGGGCGGTGAAAAAAGTCCTGCAAACAGCTTTTTTGACCGCTCCTTCCCCGCTCCTGCCCATTGAAATCAATGGGACAGCGCAGCTATACCGCGGCTATAGCCGCGCTGTACGAGGGATTTTAACCCTTTTTCGGCCGCCAGCGGGGGGTAAAACCGCACCGCTAGTGGCTGAATACCGCAGAACGACGGTACAGCAGCGCTAAAAATAGCGCTGTTGTACCGCCGGCGCCCCCACCGCCCCAGTGTGAAAGGGGCCTAAATGTGGAAAAGGTCAAGGGGTGTGAATACTTTTTCCAGGCACTGTACATACCTGGGAACTTTTGAAAATCATAACTCCTCAGAAGGAGGGCAGACAGGGGGGTGGTTGGAGCTATTAGAGGCATGTGTATTGTGCTGCAGCGGAAGGTTGGTGTGGGTAAATTGCGCTAACAGTGTGGGGGTTTAAAACAGAGTGCATGAGTCTGGGGTGAAAACGTACATGGTGAAGGGGTCAGGGGTGGGTAATATACATGCAGGGCACCATGGTGGGTATTGTATGTAGTGATTTCATAATGAACATAGTGCAGGGGGACAGATTGGCTAACGTACATAAATCCTAATAATAAACTTCTCTTATTTGCTCCCTTTTGGTCAGTTAAATATACAATTATACATAGCAGGGGTCCAGGGTCAGTAATGTACATAATGCAGGGGGGTCAAGGATGGATAATGACCGTCATACAGGGACTTAGGATTCACCTTTCCTTCCTCCATCCAGAGTTGTCACCTCTGCATCCTCCTTCATTCATTCACAGGTGTCACCTCTTTTTCCCCTATGCTTAATTCACAACTGCCACCTCCTCCATTCACAACTGTCACCTCTGCACCCCCCCCTCCTCCATTCACAACTGTCACCTCTGCATCCCCCCCTCCTCCATTCACAACTGTTGTTATGGAGGTATTATACAAATACAGCGATTGTATTTGTTTATGGTAATATTGCATTGCTTGTACTTCTTGGTCTTACCTTTGACCCAGATCGAGTTATAAAGTTCAACATGACTCCTCAGACTAAAACCTCGTACACACGGGCCAAACGTCGGGAGACATCGGCTGGTAAGAAAAAAAAAAAAAACAGCCAACATTCGGCCCGTGTTTATGTCAGCCGGACCAACAGAAGTTAGCCATTTGGCTGGCTTCTGTCGGACGATCATGCTGGAAAACCAATGGTTGACCAGCTCCCAATCAGCACTCTCAGCCAATGACTGAGAAGGCTGCTCAGAGTGTACTGGCGGGAGGGGGGGCCCCCCTGTCAGAACACATCAGCTCAGCGGGGGAGATCGCTGTACTAACATCATATTGTTAGTACAGCCGCTTCAACCAGAGTTGACAGTTTTTTTTCATTCAACCCGCTGGTCTCAGGTTGCTGTCTGACTCTTGTCTGTTTGGATTGCTGTTACTTTCCTCTGCTGATTAGTCTGCATTCTTCTATAAACACAAACGTCTGCCTTTTCTTTTGTACATAGGTTTTATCTGCAGCTAATGTACTCGTTGGCAAGATACAAACTGTACACAGCAGAAAATATCAGTAGTGTAGCAACTTCAATGTATGCTGAATATTTGAATTAGGATCCTGTGATCAGAATCAGACAATTGGCCATACAGTACTGAAAGCAAATCTTTTTCTGCTTGATTGTTCCATGCCACACTTATTACCCATCAACAGAGATGATTTGGACTAATTGAATGGGAAAGGAAAGAGGTTCAGGTCCACATCCCTGGTACAATATGTAAAAGAACATTTCCTCAAAAATGGGACCATGAACACTCAAAAGACGAAAATTATATAAAATGAAAATTTATTACAAAAGATAAAATACATTATACATCAAACTAAAACACATGATAACACTGAAATAATCAGAACACAAGATGAAAACATGAATAATGGAAGAAGCCCAAACCAACTGTCAAAAAGACAGATAAAATCCAACGCGTTTTGACATGTGGGATGAGGGTCTTCAGGGAAAAAGGGAATGGGCTGAAAACTTCCAAGTAGATATGAACAATCTATAAGATTAATCAGGATTATAATATTATATCTGTATCAAACATAGAATAGTAACAGGAAAAAACTGCGCTATACCGTAAATAAATATGTGAGTGCATGAAAATCAATAAATGCATAGCAAAGTTCATAAGGTAGGAGATCGGAGAATCTTCCATAAAAGTAAGGAAAGTCCCAAAGCATATTCTCTCAATAATTCACAGTGAAAACTTGTGTAGAAAGCTTGAGATAAACACCACTCATAGTGATCCACCACCACCTGAAATTCACGCTTATCAGAAAGCAAGCTAATTAGGCTTGTATATGAACCGAGATCCAAAATGACCAACCAATGATGCAGCTTCTCCGTGTTCAGCATGGTAAGGGAAGTGCGATGGATAATGGCTCTTACACCAACCCGAACTTAGAATCATGAGGATAAAAAGAGAGGCGGCCATAGTGTAAATCCGATACACAAAGGTTTATTGTAAAAAGTATAACACTTACAAAAAAGGATTAGTTAAAAGAGCAATTCGCTCTTGACAAGCGCCCGTTTTCATCAAGGTCGCGATGACGTCAGAGCGTCAACCTCCCGACGTACGTTTCGTCTATAACTGACGTCTGGTTTCCCAGAGTGGTGTTTATCTCAAGCTTTCTACACAAGTTTTCACGGTGAATTATTGAGAGTATATGCTTTGGGACTTTCCTTACTTTTATGGAAGATTTCTCCGATCTCCTACCTTATGAACTTTGCTATGCATTTATTGATTTTCATGCACTCACATATTTATTTACGGTATAGTGCAGTTTTTTTCCTGTTTATTGTTGCTTTTTGTGTATATCTAACAATTTGAACTGCTGCTTTACGGCGGCGTGGTATTTTCCTGTTCCTTCATATACATAGAATAGCAAAATATCATATATTCAATATATAGATGTTTATCTAAACAGATTTAGTTATCGTATCTATTCAATATATGATTTTTTGCTATTCTATGCATAATCATGATTATAATACTGATGTAATATTATAATCATGATAATACATAGAATAGCATAATATCATTTATTCAATAGATACAATAACTAAATCTGTATAAACATCTATTGAATATATGATATTTTGCTATTCTATGTATAATCATGATTATAATATTATATCTGTATCAATCTTATAGATTGTTCATATCTACTTGGAAGTTTTCAGCCCATTCCTTTTTTCCCCTGAAGACCCTCATCCCACACGTCGAAACGCATTGGATTTTATCTGTCTTTTTGACAGTTGGTTTGGGCTTCTTCCATTATTCATGTTTCCATCTTGTGTTCAGATTATTTCAGTGTTATCATGTGTTTTAGTTTGATGTATAATGTATTTATCTTTTGTAATAAATTTTCATTTTATATAATTTTCATCTTTTGAGTGTTCATGGTCCTTAAAGTCTCATTTTTGAAGAAATTTTCTTTTACATATTACCCATCAACAGTAATGACTGAAATGGAACCAAATAAAAGTTTATCTTTCGGGAATATGGATGCTATTACCGTATATACTCGAGTATAAGTCATTCCGAGTATAAGTCGAGGCCCTAATTTACCACAAAAAAATGGGAAAAACTTATTGACCCGAGTATAAGACGAGGGTGAGAAATGCACAGCTACTGTAAGCGGAAAAGAGGGTCAACAATGTCCATTTGCAGCATCACTGTGCCCATTTGCATGCCTCACTGTGCCTATTTGCAGCCATAGGTCCCCTGAACTTCAAACTCGGTAGTTAAGGGTTCCTAGATGCCCCCTAGCTGCAGCCAAAATTTGGGGTCTCTGAACCCAAAGAGTCCCGAAATGACATTGCTGCAGATAGACACAGTTGACCGAATTTGGGGCCCCGTATCTCGGGGCCACTTAGTGCTAAGAACCCCAAATTTGGTGTGCAAACCCAGTGGAACTAACACCATAAAATTTCCAAAGCCAGGGTTGCTAGCACCAAGTGGCCCCAAGATACAGGGCCCCAAAAATCAGTTCAGAAAATGTCAAGCACTTTTCTGCAGCAGAGAATGACATTTTACAAACCAGTTTTGGGGCCCCGTATCTCAGGGCCACTTGGTGCTAGGAACCCCAGCTTTGGATATGTTATGGTACCAGTTCCACTGGGTTTGCACACCAAATGTGGGGTTCCTAGCACCAAGTGGCCCTGAGATATGAGGCCCCAAAATCGGTTCAGAAAATGTCAAGCACTTTTCTGCAGCAGAGAATGCCATTTTCCGAACCGATTTTGGGGCCCCGTATCTTGGTGCCACTTAGTGCTAGGAACTTGAGCTTTGGATATGTTGTGGTACCAGGTCCACTGGGTTTGCATACCAAATTTGGGGTTTCTAGCACCAAGTGGCTCTGAGATACGGGGCCCCAAAGTCAGTTCGGAAAATGAAAATTTTTGCTGCAGAAAAGTGCTTGACTCGAATATAAGTCGAGGGGGGCACTTTCAGCACAAAAAAAATGTGCTGAAAAATTTGACTTATACTCGAGTATATACGGTAGTTTTACTGGAGACCAGCATATGTCACACAGAGTAAATAACCACCTTGAAAGATTTATCAGGTTAGAAGATGAAAAATATAATGACATCATGGGATCTTCCTAAAAGCACCTGGAAACACACAGGATGAAAATAATCAAAGAATACATTAGGAGGCCCAGGTGACAGCATATTGTCTCAAACATCAGTTCAAAACCCTGGATTGATGGCAGTAAAATTGAGCAAGTCCCAAGATGCTCTGGTATCTTCTTCACATTCTATTAAGTATCAAATCAAAAGTATCAAATGTGGCCAAGCAAAGAAAATGTACTTGAGAGTTCAGACTTCACACTGCTTCCCCATCATTATCTCACAGTGCTTTCGAAGCTGCTACAATACCGGTGTTGTGACAAAATGTCGAACCCGGCAGAATATCGAATCACGTCACTTCCTGTGAAATGTAATCAGCTGTTTTAGAGAACCCCACTCACCGCGTCATCTGCACATTGCGGCCTCGCTGACATCAGGACACTGCATGTCAAATTCCTCGACCAACAGCCATCTTGCTACACCCCGCACTCGGCCGTACTAAGCCTGCAGGCAGAAGACGCTAGCAGGATTCTTTTTACACCCACTCAAGTCTTGCATTTCAGACTTATTTATAACACTAAACTCCGCTTATGTAGTGATAAACTGTATTTACAAGTCCCTGATACTGTTTTGAAGTTTAATTTTAAAAGCAGTGGCAATCCTGCACATCTGACAGGTTTGCTAATCTGACAGAACACCGCAGCTTTTAAAAATTCAACATAAAAATAGTGTCAGAGACTTGTAAATACTGTTGTGCACTATATAAGCAGAGTTTACTGTAAAAATTAAGTCTGAAATGCAAGACTTGCATGGGTGTAAAGATATGTCAGCTAGCGCCTTCTGACTGCAACCTTAGTACAGCCGAGTGCTGGGTGTAGCAAGATGGCCGTTGGTCCAGGAATTTGACATGCAGTGTCCTGACGTCAGTGATGACGCACTGCGCACATGCATGCACAGCGCGTGTGGGTTTTCTAAAACAGCTGATTACACATCACAGGAAGTGACGTGGTTCGATATTCTGCTGGGTTCTACATTTTGTCAGAACACCGGAACATAGCAGATCAGAAGGGGAACAGTTACAGAATTATTTGCAAGAAATGGAAGCCTACCATCAGTGGACAAAGGCCACAGACCCAGATCTTGAAAGTTCTGAAGAAACCAAACCTAATCGTTTTCAGGCTGCAGAATCCAGTGGGGCTCTGAATATCTCTATGCTACTCTTTAACCACTTCAGCCCTGGAAGATTTGGCTGCTGAATGACCGGGCCGTTTTTTGCGATTCGGCACTGCGTCGCTTTAACCGACAAATGCGCGGTCGTGTGACGCTGCACCCAAACAAAATTGACGTCCTTTTTTTCCCCACAAATAGAGCTTCTTTTGTTGGTATTTGATCAGCTCTGTGGTTTTTAGTTTTTATGCTGTAAACAAAATAAAGCGACAATAAAAAAAAAACAACAAAAAAAAAAACACATAATAAATATCCCCTTTTTTTTTTATTTTAAAAGCTAATTTTTTTCTCAGTTTAGGCCGATATGTATTCTTTTACAAATTTTTGGTAAAAAAAAAATAAAAATAATAATATCACAATAAGCGTATATTGATTGGTTTGCGCAAAAGTTAAAGCGTTTACAAAATAGGGGATAGATTTATAGCATTTTTATTGTTTTTTTTTTTTTACTAGTAATGGCGGTGATCTGCGATTTTTATCGGGACTGCGACATTATGGCGGACACTTTTGACACATTTTTGGGACCATTGGCATTAATACAGCGATCAGTGCTATAAAATGCACTGATTACTGTAAAAAGGTCACTGGCAGGGAAGGAGTTAACACTAGGGGGTGATCAAGGGGTTAAAGTAGTGTTCCGGCCGAAATTATACTTTTTAAATAAAAATACCCCTATAATACACAAGCTTAATGTATTCTAGTAAAGTTAGTCTGTAAACTAAGGTCTGTTTTGTTAGTTTATAGCAGTAGTTTGTTATTTTATAAACTTAAAGCAGGCCGTGGCCATCTTAAGTGTGGGCATCTGAAGCCAGACTGTATTTCTTCCTGGATCTCATCCTTGCAGATCTCGCAAATGCTCAGTGCAGCACAAGCAGTGTAATAGGTTTCAGGTCAGGTTTCCATAGCAACGGCAGTTTCAGAGGAAGTTGTCACCCCTTCCCAGAAGGCATTGCAAACAGGAAATGATGCGATGGGCCGCGGCCAGGGAGGAGGAAGTGAAAAATGAATACAGCAGATATACAGTAGGTGCTGAGAAAAAAAATAAAAAAATATCCAATTTGTTTACAGTGCAGTTTAGTGAGGGATGCTGAAGAGCTGTAAAAGTGGGTGGAACTCCACTTTAACTGTATTCCCTGTTACGTGTTTCTAACTGAAGGGGGAGGGGACTGACTAGAGGAAGTGACGGATTGTGGTTCCTAGCTATTAGAAACACACGATCTGTCATTCCTCACAGAGCAGAACACAGATTTGTGTGTTTACGCACACGCTTCTGTGTTCTGCCTCTCGTGCCCGCGATCGTCGGTCACGAGCATCGGCACCCCCGCAGTGCAACGGGCATGTGCACGCGCCTGCTATCCCGATCCCACGAGCCAATGTATAGCTACGACGGATTGTGCCAACCTGCCGCAGTAAAATGACGGCGGCTGGTCGGCAAGCAGTTAAAGTGTCATTAAAAACTATCAATAAATGTTGTATTACATGCTGTTCATACTCACTCAGTCACTATGAGATTTGTTTTCTGTATTCTGCTGTTCTCTTTCTCCCCCTCCTGTCCATGTCCCCACTACAGTTAAGGATTTTTCAGAGCAGTGTTGACAGCTAATGCACATGCTCAGTTTTCAGTGTATTTCTATGCTAAGCATTTCCTCCTGATCAAATCTGTGCAGCCCATGTGACTATAGTGTCACACATGTGGGTGTATACAGAGTGGTAAATGACAGCTCACTCCTTCCCTTTTACTTCATGCCCACTAACCAGCTAAACACAATGGGGGCGGGATATTACATGTAGATTGATGGAGACTTCACCTCCCTCTTATTCTAAGACACAGCCTGTGACTGGCAGAAATCAACCCCACCATGTTATTTCCAAAGAATAATAAAGATTTGATTTCAAATGTAGATTTGTTTGACAATTTTTAAAGCAGTTTATGGATATTCATTTTTACTCTGTATTTCAAAGTGTAGGGAATTTCGGCTTCTAAGACCACCCAGGTAGGTTCAGGTAATGCAGGAAGACCTCCGTAGACCCCCAGGCCTGGAGATATAAATAATGTGACACAGGAGACAGGTTTGCTTGTCCACTTTTAAAGATATCTAATTGCAATGCAAAAAATTACAGTATTTATGCAGTTGAGGGGATGGGAGGAGTTTTACTAAACTTATACGTGTCATTGAAATAAAAATAGGTTCAGTTAATATTTACCTATTAGCTGGTGTCATAAGACAAAATCTTGCATCACTTTCACTATAGGAGTATATATGTATTCTTAAACAGATGTTGAGGAATGAATTTATCTTATCTAGAACAAACACAAGCTAGGACAAAAACTCTACATTCTAGCTATATTTAAATGTATATATAACCCTGAGAAGACATTTCTATAGATAACAGCTTAAACATGATGTGGATTTCAGTTGAAACTCATATTTGAGTTTTTTTCAATTTTCCTGTAAAACATAAGATGGTGTCCTAGAATTAAAATGGAGTCCCTCATGATATATGGTATGTTCTTTACACAAAGGCTTTTTTTTTTTTTATCGTGTGACCTGCAGCAGAGGACTAGAAGCTCCTTCTGATACGGTTTGCCTGCAGACAGATTGGGAAAGAGCTGGGTCACGTGACAGCTGTATATCACTTAGGAAAGACAGTACTTAGATTTTTTTTTTTTAATCAAAATAATTACAGTGCCATTATTCATATGCAGATACAGAAATAAAAGGGATAATGTAATTTAAAGAGTGTGTGTTTACTATCACTTTACAGCAATCCAATGATCGGAATGGGCTGTCTAATGCACCAAAAAAGGTGCAAGCCTAAAACGAATGGCACTACATTGCCCCGACCAGTGGCATAACCTCCATGGGTGCAGGGTGTTCACTGCACACGGGCCTCCGAGGGGAGGGGTGCCCACTGTGACCCACCCTGCAAACATGGATAATTATCCCTTGGTTCACAGCTGGGGGTGACCGATGCGGGGACAGCTGTAAGTACCGATTTCCCTGCATGACGGCCGCTTCTCCTCTCCCTCCTGCGGCTATCAGTGCTTGCAGCTGTCCCTCCTGCCGTACCGATCCTCCTGGGCTGTTCTCCATATCCTCCTCCTCCGCTCCCGGTGTTCTCTTCCAGCCCATTGTGCCCTCCTCCTCCGTTCCCCATTCTCCTCCTTCTCCGCTCCTCCGACCCGCTGTGTCCTCCTCCTCCTCCTCCGCCCACCCCCCTGACACCCCTCTACTCTACTGACACCCCTCCCCCCAACAAAAAACTAAAACTAAAAACAAAAATTAAAAATGGTAAAAAATGTAAAATACTTAAAAAAAAATAAAAATAAAACTGACACCAACTTCTGCCCTACTGACACCGCATCCACTGCCTCATACCCCTCACTCACCCCTTCCCCAGAAGCACTGTAAAAAAAAAAAAAAAAACATTAAGAGAAATATAAAAAAATAAATAAATAATAATGGTGAAAAAATAATAGATAAAAAAAAAAAAATAAAAAAAAAAGACTGACGCCGTCCACTGCCTTACTGACACTGTCAAAATCCCCCCCCCCCCCCAATCATTGTGAATAAACTTTTTAACAAAAATAAATTGTAAGAAATACATTTAAAAACTAAAATTGTAAAAAATAAAACGAAAACAAAATTCTGACACTGTCCATTGCTCTACTGACACCGTCCACTGCCCTAGTGACACCACTTACTGGCTGCCAAAAAGCATTTAAAAAAATTAAAAATTGTAAAAAAATAATAAAATAAAAAAATAAAACTACTGACAAAGTCCACTGCACTACTGATACAATCCTGAACATAATACCCACCATTATACACACCCCACTCCTCTCCTGCACATACTACCCACCACCATACACTCCGCACTGTACATTCCCTATTTAACATTACTGCATTCTACACTATGTAAGTCATCCCAGACTCCATTAAACCACACCCCATTTAGCCACACCAAACATTAAAGCGCAATTTAAGCCACACCCATTTTTCGCAGCTGTGCGCTAGACTTTTTTTTTCTTCTGTGCCTAGGGCCCACTTTTTATCTTGCGCACGGGCCCACTCATTTCATGATACGCCCCTGGCCCCAACGCATGTACAGCAGCTAAATAGTGTGAACTGGGCCTTTAAAAAGGATAAGATCCAGTTTGAAGTATCCCTCTCCATCCTGTCCTCCAATGTTGTTTTTTCAGTTTTCACATTCAAAAAAGGAATGACACACCACAAGTTCATTTAAAAACAATATATTTCATTTCTAGTCAGTAGCTTATAGGGGACTTTTTCAAGGCTCCTGAAAATAAGGAACTCCCCCCCTGCAGTTCTAATTTTAAAAAAGCAGATCACTTTTTTCAGACCAAATATTAACTGAATTGCAACCATAGAAATATAAAAATATTCAGTCAACCCCAAATGTATCAATTCCCTGTGCTTCATTAAAAAAAAAAAAAAAATACAATAATAAAAAAATTTAAAAGTCACAACATTGAGTGTACATACAAGGGAAGCCAGCAATGGCAACTGCCATATTACAATCATGACCGGTTCTTCTAAACGAAATCACTTATGCAGAAGCAGTGCTCAGAACCTCCCTGTTTAAGGCCCTAAATTTGGTCACCAAGTAAGTTTTGATCACTTGCTAGCAAATCCCCGATCCCTCAAAAAAGCCTTTATGTACCTGACTGAGCAGGGCATATCCGAAGATATAAAAAGCAGAACTAAGTTCTCTCTGCTAGTCATCAGTTTTCACTTTGTAAAAGCTAATTATTCCAAGACGGTCAATGTTTTAAGATTCTGTAAAATCATCTAAAAGGTTCAAATTTTTTTTTTTGGTTTAAGGCCTGTCGGCAAGCTTCATGCGGCATTCTCTAAACCTTTAAGTGAAAGCGCACTGCTCTGCCAAAATGCACAGGGCTGCCATTCATTCTGAATGGCACCCCCACACATGCAAAATCGCAGTGCGTGTACAGGAACCACAGGGAAAGCGCATGGTCAAAAACGGTATGCGATTTTCCTGTGGCTGCGTTTTTGAAAAGGTGTATGCACCTTTTTTTTTGTGGAGACACAGGCAAGGCGGCCCATTGAAATGAATGGGCTGCCAGGCCCACGCAAACGTGGCCCACAAACACGCAGAGATGTGAACCTAGGGTAAAGTGCCCTTCAGATCCTCTTTGGAAATGTTAGGCACAGGCCCCAATGCCGATTGTCACTTTAAAAAAAAGCAGCTAGCAGGCTTCAACAGGCTTTCAACAAGTATCAAGTAGTACTAAAGCCTGCTAGTAGCCTGTTTAAAGCTGAGGCAGCAGCCAAAGTTGTACACATGCCGCAGCATGAATTAAGCCCCCTGTTGCTTTTGGTGCATGCTACCGCCTGCCATTTCAAGTAAATGGGGCCACGCCGCATGGGACAGGAGGCAGCACTACAGAGGAGACATCAGCTTATGCAGCTTTTGCTCCCTACTACAGCTCTAATGCTGCATACACACGAGCGGACTGTTCGACCGGACTGGTCTGATGGACTGAGTCCGGCGGACAATCCGACCGTGTGTGGGCTTCATCGGACCTGCAGCGGACTTTTTCGGTCGAAAATCTGACGGACTTTAGATTTGGAACATGTTTCAAATCTTTACGTCGTAACTCCGCCGCACCCAGTTCCTATCGAAAAGTCAGCTCATCTGTATTCTAGTCCAACGGACGAAAAAACACTAGGGCAGCTATTGGCTACTGGCTATCAACGTCCTCATTTTAGTCCGGTCGTACGTCGTCACGTACGAATCCGTCGGACTTTGGTGTGATCGTGTGTAGGCAAGTCCGTTCGTTGGGAAAGTCCGTTGGAAGTCCGCTGAAAGTCCGTCGGACCAGTCCAGTCAAAAAGTCAGCTCCTGTCTACGCTGCATTGGTAGTCCCTCTGCATTGCATTCTGTTTGATGCTCTAGGATGGTGGGTCAGCAAGACCAGACCGCGATCTACAGGTTGCTGACCCCCGCCATAACCAATATATCTTTGAGTGTCAGTACTCCACCACCCCTACAATTGTGCCGCCATTCCAAGCATCACATGACCCCTGAATCGGCCTTTTCATATCACCAATCATCCGAGTCATCTGTTGTACCGGAAGATTCATTGGGTTCCACATTTGGAATTTTCGTTTGGTTGTGAGTTCTATAGTGCACTGTCAGAATAGACTTCCTGCCGAACCTCTTCCTGCACTTTTCACACTTGAAGGGTCTCTCCCCAGTGTGGATTCTTAAGTGCCTATCAAGATGAGTCTTCTGACCGAAACTTTTCAGACACTCAGGGCACTTGTGTGGCTTCTCCCCTTCGTGAATTTTTTGGTGTCTCTTCAAACATGATGAATAAGCAAAGCTCAGTTTACATTGGGGGCAGGCAAAAGGCTTCACCCCAGTGTGGGTCATCTCATGGACAGTAAGGTGGACCTTGCTGACAAACTGTTTCCCGCACTCTGAACAGGTGAAGGGCTTCAACCCTGTGTGGGATCTTATGTGGACAGTAAGGTGGGACTTGATGGAAAAAGATTTCCCGCACTCAGAACATTTAAAAGGCTTTTCTCCCGTATGAGTCCTCAAGTGCCGGTCCAGTTCCGCCTTGTCTCGGAAGCCTTTTTTGCACTCAGCACATTTATAGAATATCTTTCCGGCATGGAGGGCTTTGTGTCTCCTGTAATGGCCAGCTTGTTTGAAGGTCTTCTTGCACAATGAACATGTAAACCGTTGTTTCTCCTTCTTGCCTTCAACAGCCTTAGTTGGTTCCTTGACTTCATTCACGTGCCTGTCAATGCTGCGATTCTTAGAGGGTTTGAAGTCAAACTCGCTGTCCACCTTTCTCCGAGTTGATTTTTTTAATCGCTTTACATTTTTTTCTGCGTTCTCAGGATCATAACTTACACTACAGTCTGAATTCATGTTCATTTTTTTGATCCCCCAGATTTTTAGTTCACTTTTTATATACCGTAGAACACTTCTAAGTGACGTAACTAATGTTCCTGCTTGACAGGACAAGTAGATGGTGGCTCCAAATTAGTGAAATATGGATCACCAACATTGTCTTTGCCTTGTGGGTTACAGTCACAAGCATATTAACTCAGGTACTTCCATCGAGGATTTCATTCTTAAGATTTTTTTGTTCATGATCTGCAGAAACAAATTAGAGAAGATTGTTAGGAATGATTGTTAGAAATTCAGCTGGAATTTTTGTTTTAGCTTTGGATAGACTAGGAAGGGTTAGAATGTCCCCCAGTGACGGTGGTAAGGGAGATAGGAAAATTTTTTAAATGAGGATTCCACTTTTGCAGAAAGCAAATAAATATAGCAAATAAAAAAAAAAAATCTAGCAATTGATTGAGAAATGCAAGGTCTCTTCTGCAATAAAGATTAAAAAAAAAAATCTACCTGCCTGCTTAAAGCAATCCCTGTACTGTAATCTGAGCTGCGCATGCTTAGCTTACAGCACCAGGCCATTCTTTGTGTGCCCGAATGACGGCCTTCTATTTATAAAAAAAACAAAAACAAAATACTTGCATAGCTGTTCATCCATGGAAACTGCACGCAACTGTGTTCTGTTTGAATGGGGCAAAATCAAATGTTCCCTGGCTCTGTGGGTCAAATGTGTTAATAGGGAAAATACTGCATTATGGCCACTAGGTGGTGTAGACCACCATAAGAAAATGATCATACTCCCCAGCACCATCTAGTGGCCATAACGCAGTATTTTCCCCAATCATATATATGGCCTGCAGAGACTACACAGCATGAGAACAGTCAATTGAATTTTCACACAGCTATGTACTATTTTATAAATACACTCCTAGGACTTTATTATACCCCAGTGCTGGCAACACTGAAATAAATAATACATAGCAGTCTCTTTTACAAATTTACAGCTTGTATGAAATTGTAGTGATTGGGTTTACATCTACTTTATATAATATAATAATCTGCATGTTCTTTTTATTACATTATGTAATTCATTGATCTGTACCGGACCCTCCAGGAATGGCAGTGTTTGCTCTTACCTCTTATGTGCCGGTGTTGTGCCGAGAATGGCTTCCCCGTCGAAATCTGTTCCCCCTGTCTCTCGGCGGAGATCGGAACTCCGCCTCTCCAGCCCTCTGCACTGCCGCTCCTCCCACTCTCCCCTGAATGCTAAACATCCTTCTACCGTCCCCGCCCCCGTGCGCGTCCCCTGTACAATGTTAATAGTCCATCCACACAAATATATATGTATATATTATCACTCCTATATTTGTATATATTATCACTCCTTATAAAATATATATCTGGTACAATATTATTACTCCTTCCATATATATATAAAAATAAAACATAGATATATATATATATATATATATATCTCTATCTATCTATCTATCTGTATGTATGTATGTATGTATGTATGTATGTATGTATGTATGTATGTATGTATGTATGTATGTATGTATGTATGTATGTATATATATATATATATCTATATCTATCTCTATCGAATCTGGTTCCCCCTCCCAATATAGCTTCCACAGCATTTTAAGGGTTATATATCTATATATATAAAAAAAAAAAATAATAATAATAATAATAATAATAATAATAATAATAATAATATATATATACACACACTATACACACATCTTCATTATTATCCCCGCCTATTATTTAACATTATTTATTGAACACTGGAAATTCTCCCCACAGTCCCTAATATTATTATTATTATTACTCCTACCACCTATTATATATCTATCAGTATACACGTTATCATCTCTTCCTATTATTTTATCTAATTTTTTATTGCCCCTCCTATTATTTTATTTATTATTACACCTCCTATTATTTTATATTAATTGTTAATCCTTCTATTATTTTATATTATTGTTACACCTTCTATTCATTTCATCTAATTTATTACTACCCCCTCCCAGTGGCAGATGGTGCTGAAAATTTTTTGGGGGGGGGCGCAAACAAACTGAAAAAATCTGAAAAAAAAAATCTTTAAACGCAGCCACTGTGCACATCTGTTTCTCTGACTGCTCTACTCTTTGTATAAATCATCCTCACTCTTCTTTCTTACCCCAGACCCTTTCTGTCCAGGGGAAGCGGATTTTGATAGCAAGCTGACTATTGCTATTGAATCTGGTTCCCCCTCCCAAAATAGCTTCCACAGCATTTCAAGGGTTAAAAACACTTGTATATGGCTTCTCTGACTGCTCTACTCTTTGTATCAATCATCCCCATTCTTCCTTCTTACCCCAGACTCTTTCTATCCAGGGGAAGCGGATTTTGATAGCGAGTTGACTATTGCTATCGGATCTGGTTCCCCCTCCCAAAACAGCTTGCACGGCATTTCAGGGGTTAAAAACACTTGTATATGGCTTCTCTGACTGCTCTACTCTTTGTATTAATCATCCTCTCTTCAGGAAAGCCTATCACGTCTCCAACTAATCTCCTACCACTTCCACCAGCTCATTCCCCACAGTTACAACCTTTTGTACCACCTGCCCCACCCTATTAGATTGTAAGCTCTTCTGAGCAGGGCCCTCTTAATCCTATTGTATTGTATTATAACTGTATTGTCTCCCTTTTATATTGTAAAGCGCTGCGTAAACTGTTGGCGCTATATAAATCCTGAATAATAATAATAATAATATTCCTCACTCTTCTTTCTTACCCCAGACCCTTTCTGTCCAGGGGAAGCGGATTTTGATAGCAAGCTGACTATTGCTATCAAATCTGGTTCCCCCTCCCAAAATAGCTTCCACAGCATTTCAAGGGTTAAAAACACTTGTATATGGCTTCTCTGACTATTCTACTCTTTGTATAAATCATCCTCACTCTTCTTTCTTACCCCAGACCCCTTCTGTCCAGGGGAAGCGGATTTTGATAGCAATCTGACTATTGCTATCGGATCTGGTTCCCCCTCCCAAAACAGCTTGCACGGCATTTCAGGGGTTAAAAACACTTGTATATGGCTTCTCTGACTGCTCTACTCTTTGTATAAATCATCCCCATTCTTCCTTCTTACCCCAGACTCTTTCTATCCAGGGGAAGCGGATTTTGATAGCGAGTTGACTCTTGCTATCGGATCTGGTTCCCCCTCCCAATATAGCTTCCACAGCATTTCAAGGGTTAAAAACACTTGTATATGGCTTTTCTGACTGCTCTACTCTTTCTATAAATCATCCTCACTCTTCCTTCTTACCCCAGACCCTTTCTGTCCAGGGGGAACGGATTCTGGTAGCAAGCTGACTGTGTGTTAAATTTGGTATTATCGCTCTCACTCTCATACTGGTCACTGGAAGTTCAACATGGCACCTCATGGGAAAGAACTCTCTGAGGGAGGATCTGAAAAAAAGAATTGTTGCTCTACATAAAGATGGCCTAGGCTATAAGAAGATTGCCAAGACCCTAAAACTGAGCTGCAGTACGGTGGCCAAGACCATACAGCGGTATAACAGGACAGGTTCCCCTCAGAACAGGCCTCGCCATGGTCAACCAAAGAAGTTGAGGTCACGTGCCCAGCATCATATCCAGAGGTTGTCTTTGGGAAATAGACGTATAAGTGCTGCCAGCATTGCTGCAGAGGTTTAAGGGGTCAGCCTGTAAGTGTAAGTGTCGCACACTGCATCAAATTGGTCTGCATGGCTGTTGTCCCAGAAGGAAGCCTCTTCTAAAGATGATGCACAAGAAAGCCCACAAACAGTTTGCTGAAGACTAGCAGACTAAGGACATGGATTACTAGAACCTTGTCCTGTGGTCTGATGAGACCAAGATAAACGTATTAGGTTCAGATGGTGTGAACCGTGTGTGGCGGCAACCAGGTGAGAAGTACAAAGACAAGTGTGTCTTGTCTACAGTCAAGCATGGTGGTGGGAGTGTCATGGTCTGGGGCTGCCGGTGTGCTAAAATAAAACCTTGGCTCGTGCAGAAGTTCGACTGCATCACCTCCGGTGCGGCTACATCACAAAACAGCTGATCGCGGGGCTCCACTGCGCATGCGCTGCTTCACCATGCCTATACCGCGCATGTGCAGACGCTCATTTTAGTTGAGAAAAATTATAGACTCGAGTGGGTAGGCGGAGGTGGCACGAGTTGCTTAATTACATCATCGGCAGCACCGCCTCCAGCCCCGCCCCTAGCCTGCTCTGGAGAAGGGGGGCGGGCCCCCTTGCAACTTAGCACTGTGTATATCAACGGGACCAAGGTTGAGAGAAAATATCAAGCTGCACCGCCTCCAGCTCTGCCCTCGCCCCTAGCCTGCTCTGCTGAAGGGGGGCGGGCCCAATGCATAATAGCACTGTGTATATCAATGGCAGGTCGTGGAAAAATATAGAGCTGTGCCTATGGGAGGGGCCAAGGCTTTGTATAGAAGACATTCCTCATCAATATGAGCATCCACACTGCATGATGTACATAATGTGAAGGGCTGTTCAATCTGTTCAGGAACGAAAACAGCAGCCTTACACATGGAGCCTCCCCTTACACAAATCTGTCTGTACACAGCCCTGCAAAATACATAAAAGGGAGGTCAAGGAAAATTATAGAGCAGTGTCTGTGACAGTGGCGGTTGGTGCTCAAAAATTTTGGGGGGGCGCAAACAAACTGAAAAATACTGAAACCACCCCAGCCCCCCCCCAATCAATTGCAGCCTGTCAAATGCAGCAATTTGTGCCCGTCAAATGCAGCCACTTGTGCCCCTCATACGCAGCCACTTGTGCCCCTCATACGCAGCCACTTGTGCCCCTCATACGCAGCCACTTGTGCCCCTCATACGCAGCCACTTGTGCCCCTCATACGCAGCCACTTGTGCCCCTCATACGCAGCCACTTCTGCCATTCAAATGGAGTCACTTGTGCCCATCATATGCAGCCATTTGTGCCCATCAAATGCAGACAGGCGCGTCCCCCAACTCGGCTGTTACTTCACTAACCCCCCCCCCCCCGCGCGCGCGGCTGGTCTAGTGGCACTTACCGAGTGACGGGCTTCCTCCTCTTCTGTAGGTAGTGGCGGCTGTGGCCCCTGTGTCCGCTTGGCTCCTCAGGCTTCTATAGTATGTGTCTATAGTATGCCTGTAAAGGGGGGCATGTTTCCCGTAATTAGAACAGTCTGACAGCAAAATGACATTTCTAAAGGAAAAAAAGTCATGTAAAATTACTATCGCTAGCGCCAGCTATAATGAATTGTCGGTCCGGCAATACACATAAAAGTTCATTGATAAAAACGGCATGGAGTTTCCCCACAAGGGAACCCCGAACCAAAATTTAAAAAAAAAACTGCGTGGGGGTCCCCCTAAATTCCATCCCATTCCCTTCAGGTCTGGTATGGATATTAAGGGGAACCCTGCGCCAAAATAAAAAAAAAAGGCGTGGGGTCCCCCCATAAATCCATACCAGACCCTTATCCGAGAATGCAACCTGGAAGGCTGCAGGAAAAGAGGGGGGAACGAGAGAGCGCCCCCCCTCCTTAACCATACCAGGCCACATGCCCTCAACATTGGGATGGGTGCTTTGGGGAGAAGGACCTCATCCCCACAAGCCTTGCCCGGTGGTTGTGGGGGTCTGCGGGTGGGGGGCTTAGCGGAATTTGGAAGCACCCTTTAACAAGGGGACCCCCAGATCCCGCCCCCCCCCGTGTGAATTGGTAATGGGGTAAAAATGGACCACTACCATTTCACAAAAAAGTGTCAAAAAAGGTTAAACGCATGAGACGGTTTATATAGTCCTTTATTAGTTTCTTCTTCTTTCCGCTTCTTCCATCTTCTTTCTTCTGGTCTTCCTTCTGTGTTCTTTTTCTTCTTCCTCCATCTTCTTCTTCTCCATCTTCTTCTTCTCCATCTTCTTCTTCTCCATCTTCTTCTTCTCCATCTTCTTCTTCCTCCGCTCTTCTTGTCCTGCATCTTCCTGCGGCTTCTTCTCCGCTCCGTCCGCATGATCCGCCTCAGTGGGAGTCTTCCGCCGCGTGACGCTTCGGTTCTTCTGACACTTCTTACATAACGAAGGGCGGGGCCACCCGGTGACGCACAGGGACTTCCTGGGACTTTCCTATGGCTGTCCCCATGTTGTCAGAGGGGGCGGGGACACGCCCCGCCCTCCATTATATAAGAAGTGTCAGAAGAACCAAAGCGTCACACAGCGGAAGACTCCCACTGAGGCGGATCGTGCGGACGGAGCGGAGGAGAAGCCGGAGAAAGATGCGGGACGAGAAGAGCAGAGGAAGAAGAAGAAGATGCAGGAAGTAGAAGAACACCGAAGGAAGACCAGAAGAAAGAAGCGGAAAGAAGAAGAAATTAATAAAGGACTTGTCAAAAACTGTTTTGTGTTTTTTAACCTTTTTGACACTTTTTTTGTGAAATGGTAGGGGTACATTTGTACCCCATTACCAATTCACACAGGGGGGGCAGGATCTGGGGGTCCCCTTGTTAAAGGGGGCTTCCAGATTTCGATAAGCCCCCCGCCCGCAGACCCCCAAAACCACCGGGCAAGGGTTGTGGGGATGAGGCCCTTCTCCCCATCAACATGGGGACAAGGTGCTTTGTGGGGCTACCCCAAAGCACCCTCCCAATGTTGAGGGCATGTGGCCTGGTATGGTTCAGGAGGGGGGGGGGGCGCTCTCTTGTCCCCCCTCTTTTCCTGCGGCCTGCCAGGTTGCATGCTCGGATAAGGGTCTGGAATGGATTTTTGGGGGGACCCCATACCATTTTTTTTTAAATTTTGGTTCGGGGTTCCCCTGTGGGGAAATTCCATGCCGTTTTTAGCAATAAACTTTCATGTGTATTGCCAGACCGACATTTCATTATAGCTGGCGCTAGCGATAGTAGTTTTACATGACTTTTTTTCCTTTAGAAATGTCATTTTGCTGTCAGACTGTTCTAAACACAGGAAACATGCGCCACTTTAAAGGCATACTATAGACACCCCCCAGGTACGAAATTTAAAGGAATATTACACTTTTATTGTTTCACTTTAAGCATTATTAAAATCACTGCTCCTGAAAAAACGTCAGTTTTTAAGACTTTTTTTTGCATTGATACATGTCCCCAGGGGCAGGACCCGGGTCCCCAAACACTTCTTATGACAATAACTTGCATATAAGCCTTTAAAATGAGCACTTTTGATTATTCATGTTCGTGTCCCATAGACTTTAACGGTGTTCGCACTAATTTTTTGCCTGTTCGCATGTTCTGGATGCGAACCAAACCGGGGGGTGTTCGGCTCATCCCTAGCCATGAGGTGCCATTTTGAACTTCCAGTGACCAGAATGAGAAAGTAAGAGCGATAACACCAAATTTAACACACAGTCAGCTTGCTATCAGAATCTGTTTCACCTGGACAGAAAGGGTCTGGGGTAAGAAGGAAGGCTGAGGATGATTGATACAAAGAGTAGAGCAGTCAGAGAAGCCATATACAAGTGTTTTTAACCCCTGAAATGCCGTGCAAGCTGTTTTGGGAGGGGGAACCAGATCCGATAGCAATAGTCAGCTTGCTATCAAAATCCGCTTCCCCTGGACAGAAAGGGTCTGGGGTAAGAAAGAAGAGTGAGGATGATTTATACAAAGAGTAGAGCAGTCAGAGAAACAGATGTGCACAGTGGCTGCGTTTAAAGATTTTTTTTTCAGATTTTTTCAGTTTGTTTGCGCCCCCCCCAAAAATTTTTAGCACCATCTGCCACTGGGAGGGGGTAGTAATAAATTAGATAAAATGAATAGAAGGTGTAACAATAATATAAAATAATAGAAGGATTAACAATGAATATAAAATAATAGGAGGTGTAATAATAAATAAAATAATAGGAGGGGCAATAAAAAAATTAGATAAAATAATAGGAAGAGATGATAATGATGATGTGTATACTGATAGATATATAATAGGTGGTAGGAATAACAATAATAATAATAATATTAGGGACTGTGGGGAGAATTTCCAGTGTTCAATAAATAATATTAAATAATAGGCGGGGATAATAATGAAGACGTAGGAGGGGTAAGAATAAATTAGACACATTAATATGAAGGGATAATAATGATGACGTGTGTATAGTTTATATATATATATATATATATATATATATATATATATATATATATATATATATATATATCTCTATCAATCGATATATCTATCTATCTATCTATCTATCTATATATGGAAGGAGTAATAATATTGTACCAGATATATATTTTATAAGGAGTGATAATATATACAAATATAGGAGTGATAATATATACATATATATTTGTGTGGATGGACTATTAACATTGTACAGGGGACGCGCACGGGGGCGGGGACGGTAGAAGGATGTTTAGCATTCGGGGAAGAGTAGGAGGAGGGGCAGTGCAGAGGGCTGGAGAGGCGGAGTTCCGATCTCCGCCGAGAGACAGGGGGAACAGATTTCGACGGGGAAGCCATTCTCGGCACAACACCGGTTCAGGGGAAAGACACAACCTACCTTCATACACTCAGATCATGCAATTCTGGGGAAAGAGCAAAGACACAGCTCACCTCCATATAATCTAATGATCAGATCATGCAATTCTGGGGAAAGAGCAGAGGCACAGCTCACCTCCATACAATCTAATGATCAGATCATGCAATTCTGGGGAAAGAGCAGAGGCACAGCTCACCTCCATATAATCTAATGATCAGATCAGGCAATTCTGGGGAAAGAGCAAAGACACAACTCACCTCCGTACAAACTAATGGCCAGCGCATGCAATTCTTCTACTACGCTCTAACCTTTCCCTTAGATTAGCCTGGAACCTAATTGGTGTACAGAAAATATGGGAGGTGTCTGCAAGGTCAGTGGTAAGATAGTCGCGCAGTGATTGGCTCAATAGTCGTGATACCCGCCTGTGATTGGTGAAAGTCGCTGCTGGAACGCACGCTTTATTTCCGGGTTTCCTTTCCGTGCTCCACGATTGGTGCAGCACGCAGCTGGAACGCGCACCATGTTTCCGGGCGTCTGGCTCGCTCGTTGATTGGTGGAGGCCGGTGCTTGAACGCACGCTGTGTTTCCGGTTTTCTGCTGACAGCGCTGAGTGGCTCGTGTTGGGTCTCCATGCCGGGGAGGCAGAGGCAAGGTCAGCCCGGGCTGGAGGGGAGCAGAGCTGGGTTGGCTGTGACTGGGAGGAACAGACAAGAAAAGCAGAGATACCCAAGAGAACCTGTCAGCACTGAGATGGGTTTAAAATGCAATTTTTCCTGGTGAAACACAACAGCCAATCAGATTTTAGGTACCGTTCTGTAATCATTAGCCCAAGCACTGCAAATACCTGAATGTGACTGATATCAGTCCCTGTACAGCAGAGCTCAGACTGGAAGGAGCACAAGGTGCATGCTGAGAGGAGGATAAAGCAGAGTGACAAAGAGATGAGCTCAGCACTGTGCTGCTTCTCCTTTCACTGTCCAGTTACAGGCTTGGGGGGGATCAGATGACCTGGGCTCAGAGGAAGTGGGTTAAATTATGCTGGCCATCAGACTGAGGTCATCTAGTGGTAGAAAAAGACCTTCAGGCAGAATCTTTGGAGTAGAGATGAGCTTGGGGTGTCCTTCATTCAGTACAAAAGATGTTCCCGCACTTTCCTCCCAGACATTGCACTGGGCACAGCCTCATTAGACCAGAGCTTAACCCTTTTACTACCAGCTCTGTATGTTGTATAGACCTGACAGTGGGGAGTTTTACACATTCCCAGTCCCTGCAGCCACCATGAATGTCTGTACATCCTACAACCTGACTGCCGGCTGTCAGAAGCGATTGGGTGGCTCTGCACACATCCACAGTAACTGAAGACCACCCAGAGCTGGTGCAAGGATTTGTGACACCCTAGGTGAAACCTCATTTTGCTGCCCCCTCCATTGGCTCCATCCCTGACACCACCCCCTTTTCTCTGCACATGTAAACCTCACCTTTTTTAATGAAGCGCCCATCAAATGCAGCCTCACCAGCGCCCATCAAATGCAGCCTCACCAGTGCAAATCAAATGCAGCCTCCCCAGGGCCCCATCAAATGTAGCCTCACCAGCGCCCATCAATGAATGTTTGCTTGCTTCTATTTAATCAGGAATTGGGACACAGACACAGTTCTCCTCCGCCGCTGCGCCTCTGACACTGTGTGTGAACGGAGCGGTGGCTGCCTGCTGATGCTGAGACTTTGTTGCACATGTAAACCTCACCTTTTTTTAATAAAGCGCCCATAAAGTGCAGCCTCACCAGCGCCCCATTAAATTGCTGCAGAGTGAAGAGAGTAGGAACACCAGTGGCCGGGCGTCCTAGGCAGCTGCCTAGTTTGCCTAGTGGTAGCACCAGCCCTGAGACCACCCCACTCCCATGCTCCTCCCCACCATGTAGCCCAGGCTCCGCTTGCCTGGCACTGGCATGGCGGGTGCCACTGAGGGGAGGGAGCGGAGCTAACATCCATCCAGTCTCCTCCCTTTCTTATTTCTGACCCGGAAGTGACATTCTACATTCCCCCTTTCACTTTCTCCTGGCCTGTATGGGGGGGCAGGTGAGACATGCAGGGTCTTTTAGACCCCCGGTGTCCCATTAAAGAGAACCTGTTGCCAAAAATGATTATATAGGGAAATTTTTGTCCCCTATGTGATGAAAAAAAGTTGTAAAAAGTTCCACCCAGGCACGTAAACACCCCCCCTCCAAAATAAATAAATATTTGAGACCCCCACATACACGCACATAGGAAAGTAAATGCAAGATTCGGGGGCACCTACGCATGAAAGCATCAATTGTGATACACATGGTACATTTTGCTGCACACAAGAGTGAGCACAATACTTGTAGCGCCCAAGTTCCTGTGTACTCTGAAGACCCCCTTCACACTGGGGCACTTTTCAGGCATTTTAGCGCTAAAAATAGCAGCCAATTGCCAGCTGAAAAATAAACTGTACCAAGATCATGGCTACGGCTGCAGCAATGGGCTTGTACTAAACACTCGCAGACAGGAAGTTTTTCTGTATATGTGGAATGCCAAGTGGTTAAAGGAGTTGGAAGGTCTCAGGGTTATTCACCTTAATACATTCTATGCATTAAGGTGAAGAACCTTCTGTGCTGCAGCAGCCCCCCCCCCCCAGAGCCCTCCTTTTTCTTAACTGAACTCGATCGTTGCAGCGACGAGCACAAGCCCAGCAGCTACAGCCGCTGTCTCGGGTCCTCATTGGATAGACTGATACCAGCAGGAGCCATCGGCTCCCGCTGCTGTCAATCAAATCCAGTGACACGGGAGTCAGGCCGGGGGGCCGAGTCCTGCTGCCTTTGTCAATGGATGCAGCAGCTGTACTCGTGAGTGCGCCCGCATGGGTGCCCCCAGGAAAAGCGGCTCTCCGTGGGGCACCCAATGAAGAGGAGGAGCCAGGAGCGCCGGCAGGGTACACCAGTAAAGGAGGATCAGGGCATACCATTGTATAGAGCCTCCAAAGAGGACAGTGTTCTATAAATCAATAATATGTTCATACATTTGTGTTTATATAATCTGAGTTTCCCTAATGAATCATAAGACAAATTTAGTGTTATCAGCACCATAGGAATAAATGCTGGCCTCTCTATAATAATGTGTCACCATTGATCCTCCCCAGGTCTCCACATTCCTCTCCCATACCATGCTCCGCCTCCTTCTTGACACAAGTCATAATGCTGCTGGGAGATTGTCCCGCAGGGGCATCGCCAACATCACAGAGCGCATCAAGCGGGACGAGCGGAGGCAAAAGCAACGAGTTCAGCAGGAAGAGGGCGCTGCTCGGGTAATAAACTAAAAACCTTTATTATATTTACTGCCAATAGCATGACACAATGTTTTCCCAAACGAAGACATGCGCCCTAGTTTTAGTTTGCTAAAGTGCTTTGTTTCATAAACAATTGTCATTTTTAAATATTTTTTTTTTTTGTTTATCCCTTATTGAATCTCTGCTTTGCTGATTTCCTGCAGCCTCTTTACAATCGCTTCCTGTCTACAAGATCTCCATGCATGGTTACCATGGTTACATGGTATTTCTCAGGGCAAGTTTCTTAATGGTTATACGTGGGCCATGCTGGTGTATTATGTACTGAAATATATACTTGTAGTTTCCATCAGAAGCCACAATCTCTGTGTGCTGAGTGACTTTAAATGGACTCATTCATAGGAAAATCACGTGGGCTGAAAATTCTGATCACTCTTATTAAAATGATCATTCCCTGGTTGTCACACTGATAATTTGGCTTCAGTACTGTCTGAGTCGCTGACCTGGAAATATAGAGCTAAAGCATTCTGACTTTTTATTGGCCCTTATTTACTTCTTCCTGGTCTTTGACCCTAAAATACTTATGTCAGGAGCAGCCAGGCAACTAGCATTTTCTTTGTGGCCAACAATGGTAACCCCCCATACAGCCCTCATGGTAGTGTCACTTTAAGGCCTCTTGCACACTGTAGTGAGGTATGAGCATCAGACATAACTGGCAGAAAAAATACAAGGATGATTTGTATTAAGGATGCACCGATGCAGAGAATTTTCACGAGTACTTGTGACAATGCTCCCGATACTGAAACCGATACTTTGTGGTGTGATTTGCTTCCATACAAAATGAATGGGCTCAAACCACACTACCACATTATTAACAAGACCTCCTGCTCCCTAGCTCCCTTGTCACCTCCTCCCATCCTCGCCTCCAGGATTTCTACAGAGCTTCTCCCATCCTTTGGAATTCCCTACCCCAATCTGTCCGACTGTCCCCTAATCTATCCATCTTTAGACAATCCCTGAAAACCCTTCTCTTTAAAGAAGCCTATCCTGCTTCTAACTAACACTGTTTTACTTCCTCCATCAGCTCATCCCCCACAGCTATTACCTTTTGTATCAATTGACCCTTCCTTTTTAGATTGTAAGCTCTAATGAGCAGGGCCCTCTGATTCCTCTTGTACCAAATTGTTGTGTAAGTTTAAAGGGGCTGTAAAGGTAATTTTTTTATTTTTTAAAAATAACAAATATGTTATACTTACCTTCACTGTGCAGCTCGTTCTGCACAGAGTGGCCCCGAACCTGCTTTTCTGGGGTCCCTCGGCGGCTGTTTCAGCTCCTCCCCGCAAGAACTAACCACCTCAATGCGAGCTCCCTCGCATGGTGGTTAGTTATTGCGGGCGCGCTCCCGTGATACAGCCGGCGGCTATAGCCGCTCGCTGTATCACTCGGCCCCGCCCCCCAGCACGCCACGTCATTGGATGTGATTGACAGCAGCGCGAGCCAATGGCTGCGCTGCTTCCAATCCATCCACTGTAGCCAATCAGCGGCCAGGCTGAGCAGCGGAATGGATGTCGGGAACGAGCAGCCGACTTTCGAGGGGTCAGGTAAGTAAAACGGGGGGGCTGGGGGCGGCGGTATTGTCAGTAGTTTTTTCACCTTAATGCATAGAATGCATTAAGGTGAAAAATTTTTACTTTTACAACCCCTTTAATGTCTGCTTTTATTTTGTTAAGCGCTGCGAAAACTGTTGGCGCTATATAAATCCTGTATAATAATAATAGTGTAGCCAAAAACATCAGACCTTCTGGCATATTTGCTGTGTATATCGGTTCACTAATTTTATTTCCTATCTTGCTTGTTAAGTGTAAAGTATTTACATATTTGATCCAGATCCATCGTTGTTTATGGTGTTTCCAAATGCCAGAGAGAGAGAGCCTATTGTTTGTATACTTAAAGTAGATCTAAACCCAATCGCTAAAATCTCATATAAGCTGGTTTACACTAGGATTGCACTGGAATGTGCATGCTCTCGTGTGGTACGTTTTGGCATTCATTTGAGTGGGCTGCAAAACACACCAGAACGTGCAAAAAGTAGTGCTTGCACTACTTGTAAAAACGCACTGCACCAAATTGCATGGTACTGCGGTACCATGCGATTTGGTTCCGGCAAACGCACTGCATTTGCAATCTGTGTTTGGGGTGTGGTTAACAATACATTGGCACCTGCATGCAGATTGCGAAGGGCAGTGCGTTTGAATGTGGTACAGGAAATGTGCACTGATTTCGCCTATCCTGCCCTGCGTTCTTTTGGGAACTGGCCCTTAAACTGTATGTCATGTGGTACCATCACTAAGTATGTTACACTATTTACAGAAATTGAAGACTGATAACTATATATATATATATATATATATATATATATATATATATAATTTTTATTTATTTTTTTCATTCTTTTATTTTTATCTACAGTGATGTGTATTGTCTTATCCCTCTCATGTGACAGGTCTCAAAAGCTAAAGGTCAGAGCTGGAAAGAGAAAGAAGTAATCAAGTATGAAATCTCTACAGTGCCCGGAAATAAAAAAGGTCAGCAGGTATATTTTAAAGTGGAACTTGCGTTTAAGGCCTCATTCACACAGGTGGTCTATGAAAGGGCCATGTGTCTATGCGGCTTGAGCCACCAGGCCCTGCATGCAGTCAACCTGAGTAAGTGTATGGGGATGCCATCGGCTGCACAGACACAGCCGCTTGTCTCAGTTTCACAGGGGTGTGGGTGAGTGGCCCCGGATGCCAGTCACATTGGGCCAAGTGGCTGTGCCAGTGCCCATTTGCAAACTACAGGCCTTAGTACCCATGTGAATGAGGCCTAAAATACAAGGTCTGCCTTTTAAGACCCCTCCCCAAATTTCTGCAAAGCAGCATAATACTTTAGTAAACCCTGTAGATGGGGGAAAAAAGTTAATATGCTTACCTTTCCCCCTGCTTCTGCCTGTGGTGCCTGGGCAAGGGTGACGTCATCCTCCTTCCGGCGAGCACTAGGCAATGTAGAGTACTCCAAATGTCCCTAAGAGGACACTTCTAGCTGTGCAGAGGTGTTGCAGCTTCATCTTGTGAGATTTGGAGTGCTCGCCACTTCCTAGGATCTCATCAGCAGGTGAATGGTGCACCAAGGGAGCTGGCAACCCATGCACTGGCTACTTCTATATTTGCAGTTAATGCTGTCCCAATATAAATGTATTACCTATGATTGCCATATTATGTGCTTATCAATATATGCCTACTCATTTTTAGATACAACATGTCCACTGCCCTCCTCCTACAGCCCACGCTATGTAGAAGCTGCCTGGTATGCTTGGTGGGTGAAGCAGGGTTTCTTCAAGCCTGAGTACCAGGTGAGGATACTGAAGGGTTGGCATTTGGTCTGCACCACTCATTGGAAGTACTAAACACCTGATTGTGGAATATATGTAAAGATTGTATGTTATGCCTTACATACTGTTTCTTGATTGAATGATTGATAAAATGTACAATTATTGTGGACTAACAACCTTTTTGTAAAGAGTACAACTGGTGATCCTGTCACCAGACCATTCATTTAAACCACAATCTCCCTATAAAATTATTTGTGCTTTTAAACATATTTTTTGCATGTTATATACCTAAAATAGCTTCCTTTGTGTGGACCCCCAAAAGTTCAGAGACTGCTGCTAGTTGCCCCCGAGTATTCTCATTACATAGAGCAGCAGGAGGCAGGGTTTATCTCTGAAGCCATAGAGGCAGTAATCTCTCTGCAGAGGTCCAACACACCCACCCCCTTCTGATTTGGGCGGCGGCCGGCCATACAGGGTGCAGGGGCATCGCCCCCCTAATCCATGCACCCGGACCCTAATTTACATGCAGGGTGCTGGACACATGGATTCCAATGGGAGCACATGATTAGAGCCGGAGGCTCCCCAAGCCCACCCAGTTGTGTGTGAATAGCGAATTCATAATATTCGCTATTGTCTTCCTGCTTCTCCTCCCGGCCAATCCCGGCTCAAGAAGCGGGTCCTGAGACCTGATCGGCTAAGAGAAGCGTTACTATTGGCCACCGCTGAGGAGGAGGAAGAAGGAGACGCAGAGGAAGCTGCGCCATCGTGAAGCCGAAGAAGGAGGCTAGCCGCACGGAGGAAACCCTCAACCTAGATGGGGTAAGTGCGGGGACCGATATTGACCGGGAGGGGGGGGGGGGCGACCCTTTGGCGGTGGACAGGTTGCCACCCCCCCCATCCAAAAAATATACCACTAGCTGCCACTGGAGTTGGCTATATAGCTCTGCAATCAGCAAAGCTCATGCTCCCTGCTCATTGGAGCTCTAGCGTTTTCTCAGCAGGGGGTGTGTCAGACCTCACCAGAGAGACCACTGCTTCCACACAGAGCAAATGTTTTTCTCTCCAGCATGCTGGCAGTGGACAGACCTACTGGAAGACTTTGCACATGTTTTGTTTTATTGTATCTAGAATATATTTAGTTGATTGATTGAAACTGTAATCCTGGTCATGGAATGTTTTTGCCTTTGCAGAGTCGTCTCCCTCAGTCTACTCCAGAGGTCTTCTCTCTCTGCATTCCTCCGCCAAATGTCACCGGCTCCCTTCACCTCGGACATGCCCTTACTGTGGCTATTGAGGACTCTCTTGTTCGCTGGTAAGTCCCTTTCCAATAAAGTGGTTTGCCTGGAGTATGCCTGTGAGAATTTGTGCCTGTTCCACCATAAGAGTATATGTAAAGTCATGTACTGATGTTGGAGCACAAGATTTGGTTTAACATTGGTGTTCCAATTCATTCCATAGGTGTGCAGTATGGGTAAAGTCAAGGCTCTTCTCTGTACTCTCCTGTTTCTCAACACCAAAGATGTCAAACCATGTCTTTATAAACCTTGCTTTGGTACCCAGTTATGCTAGAACAGAAAAGGGCCTCCATAAGAGGAAAGAACAGGTCACAAGGTGACCAATGTACATTAAAATAAACTCTTAATAAGCAAACGATAGGAGTGCATCCTTGCAGCTTGGAAGAAGCTCACACTGCTGGGTTGTGGGTAGGCAGTGGCAGTGCCTTGGCTATGCGTCTCAAGGACACCGCTTCTATTTTCGAGCAAAAAAGCCACTAATAGCCTTGCAGCATCTGACGAGTCTAAGGTTTTGCCCTTTTTACAAGGATACAGGCTTCCCCTACCATGCATTCTCTCTGCTGACCATGGAAAGCTGCCAAGTTTTCTGCATTGGCTTGTGACATGCTTCTCCACTCCTATATGCTTGTGAGTGCATGGTATTATTATCCTAATAACATGTTTATGATTTTAATGCTCGAAGATCATTTTGTACCCTGTTCTCTCTTCTTATGTTCTATTCAGTATATGCATCTTCCCTTTCCAGCTAAGGTAAGGGGCTGCACAATCTGTGTATTTTAGAACCCCGATGGTATGCAAACCCTGCATTATTCCTTCATTGCCTGAAACACAAGCTGCAACTGTTTATTGTTAGAAAATGGCCTTCCTCAAACTGTTGTCACAAGGTTGGAAGAGCACAGATATCCAACATGTCTTTGTATCCGGTATCATTAATGTGGTTCTAAAGGCTTAAGGTTTTTTTTACCTTTTATACATTCTCTGCATTAAAATAAAAAAACCTTTCATGGTCAGCTCCCCCTAAATGCTTACCTGAAGCCGATCTCGGTTCAGCGGTGTGCCCGAGAGCAGCGGCGCTCTCCTCTCAGGACATGGAGTCAGCAGCGGAAGGCATTGGCTCTTGCTGCTGTCAATCAAATCTTGTGAGTAGGAAGCAGAGGGTGCAGGCAAGCTGCACTGTGTGTGTTAATAGACACAACACAGCCCGACTCAGGATCGGGCCCGCTTGAGTGCCCCCGCATCATGCAGCTTGCTATGGGGGCACTCAGAAGTGCCCCCATAGCGTCAGGGGGGACCACAGAAGAGGAAGTTCGGGCTGCTCTTTGCAAAACCATTGCACAGAGCAGGTGAGTATGCCATGTTTAACTTTGTAAAAAGAAATGTATACCTTTTTTAGTATCACTTTACCATTACCCTTTACTGGAAACACCTGAACCCAGTAATTTATTGGAAAGTCCACATACTTTTGGCCATATACTTGTTGGGGTGGTCAGGTATTTTGGCAGAAGCAAAACCCATGTGTTTTTAAAACTGTAACAGTTAACGTTGTCTCTAAATACTTAATATTAGAAACCTAAGGAACGTTTTTAGAAGACAACCCTTGAGTCAGTATAGAGGTAATGGGGTTGATTTGCTAAAGGCAAATGAACTGTGCACTTTACAAAGTGCCCTCTGCAAGAACAGTTGCTCCAGAGCTTAGTAAATGAACAGAAGCCTGCTGACTTCCATTGACCAATCGGGTGCAAGCAAAAATGTTGTTTTTTTTTATTTTCTTTGCTCGTGATTGGGTATTCTTTGCAAAGTGAAGCTTTACCTCATTTACTAAACTCTGGAGCAACTGCACTTTGCAAAGTGCACAGTCTATTTGCCTTTTGTAAATCAACCCCAATGTATCTTTGTTGCAGTTGCATATTGTTCTTTTCCCTTACTACTTGGCTGGTGAAACATTTGTTTCTGTGACAGTAAGTGAAAGAGAATCTCTTTAAAGCTGATATCCTGCTTACCCTAGGAGGTGGGTGCTGCACATTTCAGATACTCGCCCATCCAGCGGATCCAAGGCTGTCCCACTGAGATTCTCTCATACCCTGTCACTGCTCAAGTCCCGTGCTGCCATGTTATCTCTGGTGGGATTGAGAGGCCTGCCGGCTCTTCTGGGTTTTGTGCTACTAGGTCCGCCCCCCCTCCTCCTCTGTTAATTACATACAGCGTGCACAGTATATGTCATTCTCCTAGGCAAATGATGTGTATAGGCGCCGGTTCTAAACCCTTAAAAAAAAAAAGCAGCTATACAGGGTGGGCAGGAGGCATTTTCACTTTATGTCTGAAGATCCGCTTTAGGGCCTTGTCACAATGAGCTGTAAAGAGGATGGAATGTAGCTTTAAGAATACATTAAGCGCTGAAAAATTAAGCATTTTTGCTGGTGCTTTAATTGTGTTTTTAGCTTATATGATGTGTTTCCTGGGTTATCATTGCCCGTAAGGTCCCAAACCAAGGACAGTGGTATGCATTAATGATGCTTAAAAATCAAATGTGAAGTGTGTTTTCAAAACGTTGGCAAGCGGATAATTTTTGATGCTTCTTATCTTTTCCCATGCCAAGAAAAATTTTGTCTGGACATACCATTTAAAGTGATTGTAAAGGGCTTTTTTTTTTTAATAACATGCTATACTTACCTGCTCTGTGCAAGGGTTTTGCACAGAGTGGCCCAGATACTCCTCTTCTGGGATGCCCCATCTGCGCTCCTTCTCTTCATCAGGTACCCCAACGAAGCCCCACATTCTCTGGGGGCACCCGTGCGGGCGCTTACGTGTCCCGCTGCTGTGTCCATTGACACAGACAGCAGGACTCGGGCCCCAGCTCTGTGTCACTGGATTTGATTGACAGCAGCTGGAACCAAAGGCTCCAGCTGCTATTAATCTATCCAATGAGAATGGAGACAGCGGCTGGTGCCGCCGGGGTCGTGCTCGTCGCTCGAACTATCAGATAAGAAAAAGGGGGGGGGCTCTGGGGGGCAACTGCAACACACAAGGTTTTTCACCTTAATGCATAGAATGCATTACGATGAAAAACCTTGGGACTTTACAACTCCTTTTAATACAAGGCGAACGCTATAGTGTGCTTCACTAATATTCATAGAAGTGATCATCTTTAAGTAGGCCAATTGTAAACACACCAAATGCTAGTGGAAAATACAGTCCAAACCCCATTGTGTACCTACCTTTTATTTCAGGGTGCACTAGATTGTTGACCTTATATTTGTTTGGCACGTTTAACTCTTTTTGGAACTTCTCTCTATCAGGAGGAGAATGCTGGGTCAGAAAGTTCTCTGGGTGCCTGGATCTGATCATGCTGGTATTGCAACACAGGTAAGCTATGATTTGTGATTCTTCTTTAAATCAACATATATTGCATACCAAAACACAATAAGCTCAGTGACGTTGAATCTGTTAAACATACAAGCTCAGCGTCACTGGGCAAAGTTTTCTGTCTGGCCGCTATGCCTTCCACACCGTGGCTCTGTGATCATGATACTGAAACTGCACATTTAACAGGCTCCACATTACTGAAGAAGTTAGACTGCTGTGTCTGTCTAACAGGCACAGTAGCTGGACAGGGAGCTCCGTAATGCTGAGGCTGTGATTTTACAAGACTCTGCGTTACCGAGCTGCACTGAAGATAGTGTCCCATACTGATAGTAGCGTTGGTGCCACTCTCCAATGTGTCCCCCATAAGCCTCTTATAGACCTCATGGGAGGCATAGCCCTGAGTGGGTGTGTTTGTATTCCTGTACCAACCAGTCATATTCCAGCTGTCACTACTTCAGGGCAGGCTAGATAATGAAATAAAGAATCCATTTTCCTTGCAGACTTTCAAAGTTAGGCCTTGTTCTTTACACCTGTGCGGGGATCGTTCACACACACACGGAGTTGCATAGGTGTTCCTTGCATCC
Source organism: Lithobates clamitans (assembly GCA_037952925.1). Classification (NCBI taxonomy): domain Eukaryota; kingdom Metazoa; phylum Chordata; class Amphibia; order Anura; family Ranidae; genus Lithobates; species Lithobates clamitans. Next base: position 10,533 of record JBBGZY010002784.1, on the reverse strand, counting down.
CCATGCAGGCAGTCCTATTGATGTCAGTTGGGATGCATTGGCTGCACAGACAAATGCACACTGTCTTGCGTTCAGAGCTGTGCACCTGTACCCGCAGGCATGTCAGATTGGGAGCAGTGGCTGTGTCTCTGCAGCCTCTGTGTCCCAATTGACATCAATGGGACAGGTAAACACAGCCCCCCTGCAGGCATACGGTGTTGTACGCCCTGTCTGAACAAGGACTTAGGCCTATGCATTTTTTAGTGCTGTAACGGAATCGCTTCCAACGCTCCTCTTAAGTGCTTTCGTCATCTACTGCTTCCTCCAGTCTGAATATAGATATCAGATATTCCAACCGTTGACAACCAATAACTAGACAGTACTTATTATGGCTGCCGAACATGAACTGTTTATTTGAACACAGGTACATATAGATACACTAAGGGGACAAGTGTCAGAAACCATGAACCAGACCGAGACAGAAGTACGGTAAAATCACACTTGTTTTATTAATAAAAATAAAAAGATAAATAGAGTAAGCGTAGTCAAAGCATAGCCAGAGTCCAGTAACTGGATCGTATAGTCAGCCAAGCCTGAGTTCAGTAACCAGAATGGGTAATCAGCCAGGCCAGAAGTCAGGCAATTAAGTAGTCAAACAGCAAGCAGGATAAGGAGCCAGAAGGGATGTCAGCAAAGCCAGTCTTTAAACAGGAACGCAGGAGATGGTTTCTTGTGATGTGACCAAGGCGAAGGCAGGAATGAAGTGAGCTGGAGATCTTTAAGTAGGCGGGACTGACGAGCAGATCCACAACAGCTGGTTAACTGTGGAGAAAGATGAGAGCTGGCAATTAGCCGACAGCTGAGCGGCCAGCTCAGAGAAGGAAGGGCTGAGCCAGCCCTGACAACAAGCCCCCCTCCTTTGCATAATGAAACAGGGCAGGGTAGACTTTACCTCCACCAGTAGCATGACAAAGGTGTAGTCAAACTTCTCATAAGTAGACTGTCTTTGGGAGGGGCTGCTGGAGAAATCCCCTCCCTCCCCTCTCACAGCTAATCCACAGAGACATATACATACCATAATAGGTTGCCCCCAAGGCAGACACAAACCATAGAACAATGAGATACAGGCACTTAACAAACACATAGCAACCCCCCACCCCACCTCAAACCATCTAGCAATGGTCTCTGATGAAAGGGGGGCTTTATATTCATATATTATTGAGATCAAACTGACCTTCTTGGTCACCCTGTTCCCCCTAATAGACACAGGGTGCCTTACACATAGGAGGCGCCGGGGAAGAAGGACAAGGAGATTCCAGTGCTCTCCAAGAGAAGCTGGGTTCCACAAGCCCCCCGCCCAAAGTGACTCCCGTCACAAGTGCGTTTTCAGTTTTGCATAAACACCTTACAGTCCTGTTTAACATGGTTTCCTATGGATCATGTTCACATCTGTGCATTTTATGGAAAGGGCCAGGGATTTTTTTTCTGGCTTTTGGTTCCATAGACTTCAATGGATCAAAAACGTGTATTGAAAAATGCACCAGAAATATGCAAACTGCAGCCTGCATAGGTGTGAACTAGGCCTAAGCCTGGTCATTTGTCTTCTAGGCTGTGGTGGAGAAGAAACTATTTAAAGAGCAAAGACTTTCTCGGCACGATCTGGGCAGAGAAGAATTCCTAAAGGCCATCTGGAAGTGGAAGGAAGAGTGAGTGGCTGATTTAATGCCTTTGTTTTTTGCTGATTTGCTTTTTAAGATGTTTGTTCATGTGTATCTAATACACAAAAGGTGTAATATTTTGCAGCTTGGCAGTCTTCAGATATGGTGGTGGCATTGGTTTTCTTCGATTTTAAATTTTTCCTTTATTTTCAGCAGAGATCCTGCCATTAACGCACTTCCTGTCCTAGGCTGACAATGCACACGCACTGTACTGTGTGTATGGGGGAGCAGCGTCACTCTGTCGTCCTAATCAAGAGATCAGCATGACCAAACGCCTCCCCCTCCTCTTCTCCATTACAGAGGGTTGTTGCTTTGTAGTTCACCGAAGATACGTGGGAAAGCTGAGAACATTGTTTGGGAATTCATCTCAGCACACAGGACATTACAAAGGCCATTTCCTGTACTGGCAGAAAATGCACTTGGTTTTAAAGTGGTTGTAAACCAGTGATGTGAAATCTGAACAAAGATAAGAGAGGGGCGCTTCTGGATAGCCTATCTGACCAGAGAAAATCTCCTCAAAGGGTTAATATAGTTCTGGTTGATGTATGTCTGCAAGGAGCACTGAGGCAGCACTTCAAGAGGAAAGCAACAACTCTGAAGGATACAGGATAAAAAAAGAAAAGGTGCCTCTAAGTGCAGCAGCATTAAATTTTTAATTTGCCAAAGGGTTAAAAACACTTACTAGAGGTGGAGGTTTGGAAACTCATCATTGTATAAAAGGGTCCAGCTGAAGGGGTAGTCCTGGGGTGATCATGTCCGCAATGGATGTTGTGGATTCCGGACTGTCCAGCAGAGTGAAACCGCATTAAAATAGAACCAGGAGAGATGGCTTGTACGTCACTGGAAGTGAGCCCGAAACCAGGGTGGAACGCACAGGCTAAAAATTACGTCAGTAATGGACGCGTTTCAGAGCCTCTGATAGGCCCCTTCATACCAGATTGGTATGAAGAAGGAGCCCATCAGATGCTCTGAAACACGTTAAAATTTTAATGCTGCTGCACGTGGAGGTGCCTTCTCTTTTTTTATCCATGAAATATGAACAAAGCATACCCCTCGATAGTGTGTACTAAGGATGAGCTCCGGCGTGTTCGCATGGCGCACGTGCCGAGCCCGCCAGGAAGTCGGCACGGCGCAGCGCTAATCACAAGCAGTGAGACATTTCCCGATGTGCGGCTGCAGAGATCGGGAAATGTCTCACTGCCTGTGATTAGCGCTGCGCCGTGCCGACTTCCTGGCGGGCTCGGCACGTGCGCCATGCGAACACGCCGGAGCTCATCCTTAGTGTGTACTTGTCTCAATCCAGAGGACTAAGTGTCATTTCTGTCTGCTGCTTCATTCTTCTATTAGCATGAATCACTTTTGACAAGTTTTCCTGACACCAAGAGTTAAGAGGTGATAGGGAGGGAACTCCAGCTGATTGACAGCTTCAAGCTCTGTTTCTGTGTGCTGTATGAAGAGGGTGTGTCCCTTCCCTCCAATCAGCTCTCAGAGCTCTCCTCACTGAGCTCTGCAGAGTGTAATGCCCCGTACACACGGTCGGATTTTCCGACGGAAAATGTGTGATAGGACCTTGTTGTCGGAAATTCCGACCGTGTGTAGGCTCCATCACACATTTTTCATCGGATTTTCCGACACACAAAGTTTGAGAGCAGGATATAAAATTTTCCAACAACAAAATCCGTTGTCGGAAATTCCGATCGTGTGTACACAAATTCGACGCACAAAGTGCCACGCATGCTCAGAATAAATGAAAATGATGAGATGAAAGCTATTGGCCACTGCCCTGTTTATAGTCCCGACGTACGTGTTTTACGTCACCGCGTTCAGAGGGATTGGATTTTCCGACAACTTTGTGTGACCGTGTGTATGCAAGACAAGTTTGAGCCAACATCGGTCGGAAAAAATCCATGGATTTTATTGTCGGAATGTCTGAGCAAAGTTCGACCGTGTGTACGGGGCATTACTGTGGCTGTCCATCCACTTTTTCCTGAACCTTCAGATAAGCTTTATAAATTCAGCACTTTGAATGGCTGTAGAGAGGAGAAGACTGCAAATAGACAGGTACAACTTTATATAGGAGGACTTGTTTCATGTCTGTGTATCACTTAAGGCCAATCACTTCACTGGGTATATGTAAGGGTTTACAAGCACTTTAAAAAACAAAACTAATGCAACCACCACATCCAAGGACTGGTTAGCTGCTATTAATTTCATTTTCGCTGTTGGGTTTAGATATCCTTTCACTATTTAGGTAAATGCTGGTTCAGAATATGCATAGGAATATCAGGAGTCTGCACAATGGATGGTAAGATGTTTGTTTCAGGTCTGTGACCACCAGGTAGTGAGGGAAGGAAAAGCATGATAGTTCTGAAACTTTCATCTACAAGTTGGCTATGGCACCTCTCTTATTACTTTTGTGGCAGTTTCCTCTACAAGGTAAAAAGATGGGTTCAGTCAGCGCAAAACCAGAATAACAATCCTATAGTAATCAGCTAAACACTCGAGGAAGCTGTGTATGTGGATCATTGAGGCAAACCGAAAACATCACCGTGGACGGCGGGGGCCCTCCCTGCTCCCCTTCAGATCTGCATTATCTGATAGTTTGTCTGCAGGAAGAGGCTTCACCATTCCACTCCCTCCGATCGGCGCCTGAACACCTTCCATACATCCTAGGATGACCGTGGTTCACAATTAACCGGTTAAACCTCCCGAGAGCAGTTAACCCCTTCTTATCAAAACTTCCTCATGGTGGAGGAAGTCATTTTATTAATATATAGCTATATGCTTCTTATCGTTTTACTGCAGTCTGCACCAGCATCTAACAGTCCTGGGTATATTGCTTGGTAACAAAGTACAAAGTATAATAAAAACTATTTGAATCCAATCCAATGTGCATATGTTTTCATGCATACATACTTTTTTTTATATATATCTGACTTTTACCCATAGAGTGCTGCTTTTTTGATTTTTACATTTTGCTTCCCATTTGTCCAGTGGTTGGCAGCTGCACTAGGAGTCAGCCCTACTCTCAATACAGCTTCATTGACTGCCTGTTTTGAGCACTTCAGGAACCTAAGGTCAATATATAGCAATCCTTTTGGATAAGTACATAAAAATAGAAAATAGTGCAGCGTGAAAAACAAAAAAACATAACACTAAAAATACATTGGGGTAATATCTGGCAAATCAAAGCCATATAAATATTCCCAGTTCATATAGTATGAGAGCCAAGGATGACGTAGAAGATGACATCAAAAGGTAAGAATAATCTCCTCGGTAGTGATCAGGGTGCTCAGATAATATTGCAGTTTATGTGCATTCTTAGAGCTTCCACCACCTTATACACAGGCCGCTCACCCCACACTGTACACCTCTGAATTAACAGATAGGTCATTCAAGTATTCCCCACAAGGGTAATCAAAGGTGAACGTTTGCCTCTAAACGGTCCAAGGATCGAAATCCAGCCTCTTTAGTTCAGCAGCGGGATGACACTCTCATGCACAATTGATGAGATCGTAGTAGTATTGATTTTACATGACTACTACGTTACCCCAATGTATTTTTAGTGTTATGTTTTTTTGTTTTTAGCGCTGCACTATTTTCCATTTTTATGCTGTTTCCCCTACAAACTCCATTTTTGGTTGTCCTATAAAAGTTTACTTTGGACAAGCGTGGTCTGATTGATTACTCATTGTTACCGAAGGCTCCGGCCACTGTGTATCCAGTAATGCAGTGCAGCAGCTTATGCTGCATATAGTAACATGTGCTCCCATATTCCCAAAAAAATTGACATGGGTTTTAACACCTTTCCTACTCAATGCAATACTACAAAAACAATTATTCATATAATTTTTCTTTCTAGGAAGGGGGACAGAATTTATCATCAGCTTAAATCTCTTGGTGCCTCACTTGACTGGGACCGAGCCTGCTTTACTATGGATGAGGTACGTGCTGTAGTTATCCTATCCTAGTTCTATGGGGTTGATTTACTCAAACTAGAGAGTGCAAAATCTGGAGCAACTCTGCATAGAAACCAATCAGCTTTCATGTTTTATTGTCAAAGCTTAATTGAACAAGCTGAAGTTAGAAACTGATTGGCTACTATGCACAGCTGCACCAGATTCTGCACTCTCCAGTTTTAGTAAATCAAGCCCTATGCGTTTTGTTTTTGTGTTTTGTATAGAGAAACAGTTTCCCATTCTTTTGTTACTTCCTCACACCATATCTTGTTAAGCCAAATCTTTTACATATAAATGGTGGTATTGTAGAGCTGCACGATTAATTCTTTAGAATCAAGATCGATTCTTTCCCCCTAGTGATCTTAAAGCGGACCTTCAGACATTTTTTCATCCATCTATCAAATCTTTTGCCCTAGTTTTAACTTTGGATAGTAAAATATTTTTTTTTTCTGCCACTAAATACCTTATACAGCCCACTTCCTGTTTCTTGTCTGGTAAAAAGCCTAGGCTTATGACATCATGTACAGCGCTCTCTCTCTCTCTCTCTCTCTCTCTCTCTCTCTCTCTCTCTCTCTCTCTCTCTCTCTCTCTCTCTCTCTCTCTCTCTCTCTCTCTCTCTCTCTCTCTTTTGTGAGAGTTTGCCAGGAACTGAGGGGGGGATGAGTCATAAGAGGGCCAATGAGAGCTGCAGAGCTGGAGGTGTGTGTCTGTGTAAATCCAGGAATTAAATAGGCAGCAGCTTCAGCTGCCCTCAGTTTAAATGGATGCAGCCAGACTCAGTGGAGGGAGATTTCTGCAACATGTTTGGCAAGTACAGAATCTCTGTATAAAAAAAAATAATATGCAAAGTGGTATGCGGGAAGCTTCAGAATGGCAAAGATGTTTTTTATTACAAATTATGTGAGCAGGCTACAGTTCATCTTTAACAAAGCATTTTCTCGATTCTATGCAGAGTTCTCTGCTCAGGCCAACAGCTGTCAAAAAACACAAAAAAAACATGCAGTCTGCCAAATTTTACAACATTCCTCAGCAGCTGAGCTAACTATAAACATTGTACCATTTTGTTCTTTTAGATCAAAGGAATGAACTTTGGTCTGTAAATGAGGAGAGTTTAACCACTTAAAGACTAGACCTTTTTCTGACATTCATTGGTTTCAAGTTAAAATCGTTATTTTTTGCTAGAAAATTACTTAGAACCCCCAAACATTATAATATTTTTTTTTAGCAGAGACCTAGGGAATAAAATGGCGGTTGTTGCAATATTTTATGTCACACTATATTTGCGCAGCGGTCTTTCAAATGCAAAGGAAAAAAAAAAAAAAAACACTTATGAATTAAAAAAAATAAATAAATAAACAGTATAGTTAGCCCAATTTTTTTGTATAATGTGAAAGATGATGTTACGCAGTGAGATTTGTGATCTTTATTCTAAGCAACAAAATTGTGATTCTCCTTTTTCCCAGAATTGTGCAACTCTATGGTATTGTATTCAGTTATATGGTTCATTTTCTTTTGCCCCTTTCACATGAACGATCCGTTCAGGTCCGCCTGTCGTTTTTTTAGGCGGACCTGAACGGACGCTCCATAGACCTCTATGGAGCGTCGGATGTCAGTGGTGACGTGTCCTCTGACATCCGACGTGCTCTGATCCGAAAAAGTGTGACGGAGGAAAAACCTACTTTTCCATCTGTCATCTGATTGGGTGACGACGGACTCTATGGTCAATCGTCATCCGATCCCCCATAGGGGAGGGTGGTGCTCTGACAGGTCCGTCGCTGCACAGTGTCATCTGCCTGCTCAGAGGGGATCGACGGAGCGATCCCCCGCTGAGCAGAGCGGGCTCCGTACACTGACACGTCCGTGTGAAGGAGCCCTTTGACTTTCCTATAACGATTTCCTTTACTGTGCCCATTGTTTGCTCTACCACTATGCCCTCTGAAGTTCCCCTCACTCACCTATACTCATATGTAGCCACAATGTAGCATAAAGTGGTAAAGTCTTTTTTTTGAACTTGTAGCTACAGTTAAGCCTATAATAAGACTTACCTCTAGGTACAGTGAATATCTCCTAAACCTACACTGCTTTAAAGCAACCCCAGACTAGGTCTAGCACATGTAGAGAAATCCGAGAACCAGCCTTTTTATTTTAAGCCTCATCCAGATAGCACCATACATTTAAAAACATGAAAATAAATAAATGTATTCTCCCTATAACACATCATGCTGGAGTGAAGAGCAGTACAATGCAGAATTTGCCTTTTTTTTTCTTTCTGTTTTTAACTTTATTGAAATGTGACAAAATACATTTTATTCAGATCTATACACATGCAGCGCATTGCATTGCTCTGTAGTGCTGTGACATATTGGGGGTTATTTACTAAAGGCAAATTCACTTTGCACTGCAAGTGCACTCTGAAGTGCAGTCACTGTAGATCTGAGGGGGACATGCAAGGAAAATAAAAAAACAGCATTTTTGCTTGTACGTGATTGGATGATAAAATCAGCAGAGCTTCCCCTCATTTCAGATCTTTCCCTCAGATCTACAGCGACTGCACTTCCAAGTGCACTTGTAGTGCAAAGTGGATTTGCCTTTAGCAAATCAACCCCATAGTGTGACACTTAAAAATGCAGACATACTGCTTTTTTACGCAATGCACACCACCACACATTCTGTATTTTTATCTAGCACAGGCCACCCAACATGTATGGTAAGAAAGGACGCATAGGAAACAATTGTTTTCTATGTGCCCTTGCATTAAGCCTGCATTGATCAATGCAGATCAGTACAGCTCAATGGACACACAAACACAAGCCCTTAAAGTGGACCTCTTAGTTAACATCTAAATACACAATTCAAAATACATGGACATGGACTGTTTTACCTTCCAAAATGTGTAATTCTGTTTAACTACTCTTGTGATTCAAACACCTCTGCCATACCAAATGTTCAGGGGGGTGACACTTCTTTTTTCCTAGTTCATTTTTGCAGCTTCCCGTGTCACCTTTTAGAAGTTTAGAGACTACGGATTCATTGCCCAATGGTGACAAAGTTACCGAACAAGGCTGAGTCCGTAAAAAGAGGTGGATCACTAGAATGACTGAACAGAATAGCAAATTTTTGTGTATTTGTTGACAGGATTTTGCTTTAAATAATAAAAGCATGAGACCATTTTAAAATAAGATCTGATTTATATATTAGTACATGGGGATCATCTGTGATGTATTTATTCTTTTTAGTTGTTGGCCATACAACCCTCTTTACTTTTATTTTTTAGTATTGTTAGGAAATGTATTTTATTAGTGTTTCCAAATTAATGACTGTGATTGTCAGCCCTAAAATAAGATTGGTCCTAAAATGAAATAGTTGGAAAACATTGAAAAGAAATAGAGGTGAAGAATGGCCCGATTTCCATAGAATGTAACACACTGTTTGTGGTTTTGCTTTCCCTTTGTCCAGGGTTTCTCCGGGCGGTGTCTGAAGCGTTCATTCATCTCTATGAGGATGTTTAGTCTCTCGTCGACGTCGCCTTGTTAACTGGTCCTGTGCCTTGCGCTCAGCTATATCTGACATCGAGGTAAGATTATTAGAAATCTGAAATATGATTTGGCTTCAGTAAAATACTGCAAAACATATCTGTATTCTGTTCATTGAAAGTGAAAGGCGGATCAGTAGAGATCATTGGATATGGGGCCACTGTAAGAAAATGGGGGTGTGATTAAACGTGTAATAATCTGGACATTATTAAACAATATCCCTAATAATCAACACTCACTTCTCACTGTTCTATAGGGGTATTTTGTAAAAGGAATGAAACATGAACAGCTTAGCTACTGGTAAGGAAATATTACATAGAACAACATTTAGAGCCATAGAAATTACAAGTAAAGATTATCAGCAATAATACCCAATATGGCATACATTCTCTACAAATATATAATTTATTCAGCAATGCCATTCCTTACCCCACCTGCAGGAGTAGGACACTAGGTACAACCAAAAAATTAAAGCACAACTCAAGGCGGCCCTGCTTGTGGTCAAACGAAAATGATATGTTTGTAGTCGCCATAAAATCTTGTTCTCTGAGTCCATTGAAGGACACAGCACCTGCCCTGTTTTTACTAGTTCCATGTCCTGGGTTCTAATACGGCTGGCTACTAAATGAATGTGTGTTGCAGATGGGGGCTTGGCAAACAGCAGGGTCACCCCTGGCTTGTTTAATCTGTTGGTTGTACCTAGCATCCTACTCCTGCAGGTAGCACAGTACCCAATGGTCCTACTGATCTGTGTCCTTCAATGAACTCCAAGAAAAAGTTTTTTTAAAAGAGTACAAAAATCTCACTTTTCTCTCCCTTTTTTTTTTTTTTTTTTTTGCATTCTACCTTTTTGTTCATTAAATCCCTTTTCCTTATTTTCTCTCCTTTTTTCTCTCTATCCTGCTTTCTCTTTCTCCTCTTTTCTTGCACCTTCTTTCTATCATCTGTCTATCTCTATCCCCTTTTTTTTTTTTATTTACTTGCTCATCCTCTTGTTTCTTTTCTTGCCTCTTTCTCTCTCACTTCATTTCTTGCATTTACTTTTTCTATTCCTCCCGCCTTTTCCTTCCCCTCTCCTTCTCTTCCTTCTCTTCCCTTCTCTTCCCTTCTCTTCCCTTCTCTCCTTCTCTTCTCCTTCTCTCCTCTTCCCTTCTCTCCTCCCTTCTCTTCCTTCTCTCCTTCTCTTCCTTCTCTTCCTTCTCTTCCCTTCTCTCCTCTTCTTTCTCTTTCCTTCTCTCCTTCTCTCCTCTCTCTCCCTTCTCTTTCCTTCTCTTCTCTTTACTTCTCTTCCCTTTCATTCTCTTCCCTTCCCTTCCCCTCTCTTCCCTTCTCTTCCCTTCTCTT
>JBBGZY010002783.1:0-32779 GCA_037952925.1 Lithobates clamitans | reverse complement strand
AGATAGAAAAAAGGAGAGGAAGAGAGAAGAGAGAGAGAAAAGAGAGAGAAAAGTGTGGATGAAGAGAAAGAGGGAAGAAGAGGAGAGAGGGGACAGAGGAGAGGAAGAGAGAAAGAAAAGAGGAGACAGAGAGGGAGAAAGAATAAGGGATAAAAGAGGAGGGGGAGAGAGAGAGAAGACCTGAAATCATGTTAAATAGAGAAAAAGAGAGATAGATAGGTCTCTGACTCCCCCCCCCATATATGGGGAGTAAATCATTTCTTATAGGGTCTCCTCTGACTCCTCCCCCCTGTATATGGGGGTAAATCATTTCTTATAGGGTCTCCTCTGACTCCCCCCCCCCGTATATGGGGGGTAAATCTTTTTTTATAGGAGGTCCTCTGACTCCCCCCCCTGTATATATGGGGGGTAAATCTTTTTTTTATAGGAGGTCCTCTGACTCCTCCCCCTGTATATGGGGGGTAAATCATTTTTTATAGGAGGTCCTCTGACCCCCCCCCGTATATGGGGGTAAATCTTTTTTTATAGGAGGTCCTCTGACCCCCCCCCCCTTTATATGGGGGAGTAAATCATTTTTTATAGGAGGTCCTCTGACTCTCATCCCCTGTATACGGGGGTAAATCATTTTTATAGGAGGTCCTCCTCTGACATGTGGGCACTAACCTTTTACATGTTTTTTTTTTTTTTTATACAGAAAATGTAATAAAAGTCATTCATGTAAAACAAAAAAAAGCTGCAAGCCTCCAGAAGGCAGTGAAGTTTCACCATGGTGCCTCTTTAAAGAAAATGAATAGACTGTTTGAATTTTAATAGTTATTACTAAAGACTAGATCCACACTTGTTGCCGGGTAACAGAGATTCGCGAAAGTGTAATAGGCTACAGTAATGCTGCCTGTTCATGCAAGAGATAGAAACAGCCCCACCGCCATTGCTTATCACGGTGTACTGCAGCTTCGGAGGGGAGCAATTCTTTTTCACCACAATAGTTATAGGATAATAACTTGTCTCACCTTGAGCTATACAGTGCCTTGAAAAAGTATTCACACCCCTTGAAATTTCCCACATTTGTCATGTTACAACCAAAAACGTAACTGTGATTTATTGGGATTTTATGTGATAGACCAACACAAGATGGAAGGAAAATGATAAATGGTTTTCAACATTTTTTGCAAATAAATATATGAAAAGTGTGGGGGGACATTTGTATTCAGCCCCCTTTACTCTGATACCCCTAACTAAAATCTAGTGGAACCAATTGCCTTCAGAGGTCACCTAATTAGTAAATAGAGTCCACCTGTGTGTCATTTAATCTCAGTATAAATACAGCTGTTCTGTGAAGCCCTCAGAGGTGTGTTAGAGAACATTAGTGAACAAACAGCATCATGAAGGCCAAGGAACACACCAGACAGGTCAGGATAAAGTTGTGGAGAAGTATAAAGCAGGGTTAGGTTATAAAAAAATATCCCAAGCTTTGAACATCTCACGGAGCTCTGTTCAATCCATCATCGGAAAATGGAAAGAGTATGGCACAACTGCAAACCTACCAAGACATGGCCGTCCACCTAAACTGACCAGCCGGGCAAGGAGAGCATTCTTCAGAGAAGCAGCCAAGAGGTCCATGGTAACTCTGGAGGAGCTGCAGAGATCCACAGCTCAGGGGGAGAATCTGTCCACAGGACAACTATTAGTCGTGTTCTCCACAAATCTGCCCTTTATGGAAGAGTGACAAGAAGAAAGACATTGGTGAAAGAAAGTCATAAGAAGTCCTGTTTGTAGTTTGTGAGAAGCCATGTGGGAGACACAGCAAACATGTGGAAGAAGGTGATCTGGTCAGATGAGACCAAAATTGAACTTTTTGGCCTAAAAGCAAAACGCTATGTGTGGGGGAAAACTAACACTGCACAACACCCTGAACACACCATCCCCACCGTGGAAACATGGTGGTGGCAGCATCATGTGGTGGGGATGCTTTTCTTCAGCAGGGACAGGGAAGCTGGTCAGAGTTGATGGGAAGATGGTTGGAGCCAAATACAGGACAATCTTAGAAGAAAACCTGTTGGAGTCTGCAAAAGACTTGACACTGGGGCGGAGTGCCCCCCCACAAATGTCCCCCCACACTTTTCACATATTTATTTGTGAAAAAATTTCTATTCACAATTATGTGCCACTTTGTGTTGGTCTATCCTATTGAAACACATTTATGTTTTTGGTTGTAACATGACAAAATGTGGAAAATTTTCAAGGGGTGTGAATACTTTTTCAAGGCACTGTAGGTAGACTCCAATCAAACATGAATACTTTGCATATTTCACATTAAAATTTATTTAAAATATTAATACTGACTTGTTTTTGAAGAAGGTGCAAGTTCCAGGGCTGTCTTGCCTATGTTGCACCTCACAAGTACTTGTTCCAGAGCAATGGCTTACAAAGTGGGGGAAGGAGAAGGAAGACAGAACCTCAGTTTGCTACTTCAAAGTCATCAATTGTTGCTACCATACAGTATATCCTGATGGGTTGCTTTGAGTTAGGAGGGCAAAGCCTTCAAGGTGGCTTACGTATACTTTGATCCTAGCTGCTTTAGTATCTAGAGGGACCTTGCCTCAAGCAGGAGTGTCCCTATTTCAAGTTTAGCGCTGATAGGCTGTAGTCAGCCTAAGCCCGAATTGATAGTTCTACTTTCTGCTGCTGTCTGCTTCTGCCTGCTGTTGGGGAATGTCCCTGTCAATAGTGGAAGAAGATCCAATAACCTGTTATGAATTACGACTTTTGATATCACTAGGAGGTTTATAGCCAGTGGTGCATGTGCAGAGGGGATATTTATAAATATTTGGGGGAACTGTTCTGTCTCACTTTGCCTGGGGTAGCTGTTTTCTGACCTCCCAGGACTGTTGCCTGAGGAGGACCTATGGAAAGTTCTTAGTTTGGGGCTTGCCGGAGGGACTACCTGGGAAAGCACAGCTAGAACCTGAATAGGAGCACCAAGGAGGAAGCCTGTTTGGTGTCAGGACCTGGATCACCTGGCTCTGTGCTTCCCAAAAAGGAAGGTTGTCCACCAGCGGGTGCCTCCCAGCAGCCAGCAGATCCAAGTAACCAGTTTCCACCTGATGTTGGCTACTGGGAGGGTATTTAGGTCTTATCCTACTAATGGCTCTCGCTCCAGTGATTTGCTGCTGCCAGACTCTGTTTGCCATTGATCCCGATCTTACTCCTGCCCTGTACCCTGCTGAATAGTACCTGCTCCCCCTTGTTTATGATTCCAGATTTGGTTCCCCCTTCTCACCCCCTTAATTAATACTATGTTTCAGGTATGAATGGACACAGGACCGAACAGTACCAACCAGTGAATGACATTTTTACTGTCATCTTCCTCTCCTACTCTCCGTCCTGAAACATGGGGGGGGGGGGGGAACTATGCAGTAGGGGGAACCTGTGCCACACAGGGGGATTAGGGTGTGCCCAGGCACACCGCATGTGCACACCTATGGTGCAGAACTAGGACTTCCTGTCCTCCAGCCATGTCTAGGGCCCCTGCACTAGGTGGCTACTAAGGTAGCCACCTGTACGGGTTTGACCTGGACAGTCCGCGTTTTGCCACTTGTGCCCGGGTTTCTGTCCATCTGTAACCCGGACACAACAGAAATGAAGAAAAACCTTTTTTTTTTGTAAAGTTTTCTGCCTTTATGTTTTTGAATTGTTTTTTTTTTTTTTAATAGTTTGAAGATCCAGCACCATAGTACACTGACTGTATACTCGCATCATCTGATTCACAAATCCCCATTTGTATTGAGGGCAGTGTAATGACTGGCATTACCACTCCCACGCCTGGAATTCGTCTTTAATGATGGTGAACCCCCTGCTACCCATAGCTGTACAGAGTCATCCTAGGTGTTAATTTCTTTCTACAGCCGTGGCCAAAAGTTTTGAGAATGACACAGATATTAATTTTCACAAAGTCTCCTGCCTCAGTTTTTATGTTGGCAATTTGCATATACTCAAGAATGTCATGGAGAGTGATCAGATGAATTGCAATTAATTGCAAAGCCCCACTTTGCCATGAAAATGATATTAATCCCATAAAAAAAACATTTCCACTGCACTTGTGAAGAAGGCTTCAGGGCGCCTAAGAAAGCCCAGCAAGCTCCAGGACCATCTCCTACAGTTGATTCAGCTGCAGGATCGGGGGGCACCACCAGTGCAGAGCTTGCTCAGGAATGGCAGCAGGCAGGTGTGAGGGCATCTGCACGCACAGTGAGGAGAAGACTTTTGGAGGATGGCCTGGTGTCAAGAAGGGCAGCAAAGAAGACACTTCTCTCCAGAAACAACATCAGGGACAGACTGATATTCTGCAAAAAGTATAGGGATTGGACTGCTGAGGACTGGGGAAAAGTTATTTTCTCTGATCAATACTCTTTCCGATTGTTTGGGCATTTGAAAAAAAACCTTGTCCGGAGAAGAAAGGGTGAGCGCTACCATCAGTCCTGTGTCCTGCATCCTGAGACCATTCATGTATGGGGTTGCATCTCAGCCAAGGGAGTGGGCTCACTCACAATTTTGCCTAAGAACACAGCAATGAATGAAGAATGGTACAAAAACATCCTTGGAGATTAACATTTCCCAACCATCCAAGAACAGTTTGGTGAGGAACAATGCCTTTTCCAGCTTGATGGAGCAACCATCCAAGAACAGTTTGGTGAGGAACAATGCCTTTTCCAGCTTGACGGAGCACCTTGCCATAAGGGAAAAGTGATAACTAAGTGGCTTGGGGAACATCAAAATTTTGGGTCCAAAGCCAAGAAACTCTGCAGACCATAATCCCATTGAGAACTTGTGGTCAATCCTCAAGAGGCGGGTGAACAAAAAAAAAACCCCACAAATTCTGACAAACTCCAAGCATTGATTAAGCAAGAATGGGCGGCCACCAGTCAGGATGTGGCCCAGAAGTTGATTGACAGGATGCCAGGGGGAACTGTAGAGGTCCTGAAAAAGACGGGTCAACACTGCAAATGTTGACTCTTTGCATAAACTTCATGTCATCGTCAATAAAAGCCTTTGACACTTATGAAATGCTTGTAATTATACTTCAGTATACCAGAGTAACATCTGACAAAAAGATCTAAAAACACTGAGGCAGCAGACTTTGTGAAAAATTTATATTTGTGTCATTCTCAAAACTTTTGCCCACGGTTGTACCATTGCCCCCCCCCCCCCCCCAATCTGTTTAAATAAATATGTATAATGCCTTAAGCTCCATTATTTTTCCTTTCAATGCATGTTTATCCAGAGCGCGTCCGGAAAACATTGCAATTGCTCCCAGTGGGAACCCGTAAGGCCACAAATAGGGCTGAATGGATTATAAGGCCATTTATCTAGGCGGAGACACACTCACAAACTGCTGCTTGCCTCTCCTGGGACCTACCAGGGGGCTCAGAAATCTTTCCTGGCCTTGATTCAGCTGAAAGTGGAGACGAAGGCACCATCAATCTAACTTTACTCCAAAGCAGACAGGGAGGTGAAGTCTTGGGCCGTACGAGGATAGCCTGCTGTGGCATAACGTAAGGCATTATTGAGTGTATGGCATGCAAAAACAACAAATGGGTTGAGGCATCTAATACACACAAAAGACTATACACATTATGGACAAAGAGACAGAGTGCGCCATGCCACCTGCCGCTTCACCCCTGTCTGAGCCCTTAAAAATACTTCCAGGTATGTATGGGGGAACATGAGATCTTTTGCCTTTTCTCTGCCTTTCAAGCTTGGGGCTTTAGCTGCCATCAGGCCTTAGCAATGTCATATTGGACAGGAGAGGTCATTAACGTTGTGTAAGATTCAACATAGACCAATGGAGCTTATATGTGAATTAGAGAACGGGGAAGGCAAGTATAAGTGGGCGGTGGCATGCCTTTTGCAGAGGTCCTATCTCTGTGCCCTGATTGGACAAACCGACACTGTCGGGACCTGGATCACCTGCTGGCACTATGCTTTCCAGAGTGGGAGGTTTTAGCTTTGGTGTCCACCAGCAGTTGTCTCCCAGCAAATCCCAGTAACCAATTTCCACCTGATGTTGGCTACTGGGAGGGTATTTAGGTCCTCTCCTACTAGTGCCTCTCGCTCCAGTGTTTTGCTGCTGCCAGATTCTGTTTGCCATTGATCCTTATCTTGCTCCTGCCCTGTACCCTGCTGCCTTGTACCTGATCCCTCTTGTTCATGATGCCAGTTTTGGTTCCTCCTTCCCATCTGCTCTCTGCACCTCCAGTTGTGCCCCCCCCCCCCCACCTTGTATATAACTAGTTGTTTGTTAGGCTGTTTGTTAGATAGATTAGTTAGGTATTTTGTAACCAGGTTTTTGGTTCACTTTTTATTTTTATGTTTGCTGTGCAGGAATTAGAGAACGGGGAAGGTAAGTATGAATGGGTGGCGACATGCCTTATCCAGAAGTCCTTTCTCTGTGCCCTGACAAACTCACAGTGTCAGGACCTGGATCACCTGCTGGTGGCACTGTGCTTCCCAGAGTGGGAGGTTGTACTTCCGGTGTCCACCAGCAGGTGTCTCCCAGCAGCCAGCAGATTCCAGTAATCAGTCCTCACCTGACGCTCGCTGCTGGGAGGGTATTTAGTACCCCGTTCTACTCTTAGGCCCCTTTCACACGGGCTGTCCGATCGGGTCTGCCTGTTAGTTTTTCAGGCGGACCTGATTGGACCCTCCAGTCCCTTCTATTGAACGGTGACGTGTTCAATATTTATTTTACCCACTGTGTATAAAGCTATCAAATTATTCTATTACACTTTAATTGAACATTCATGCAATGGGAATAGGGGAAAAAAGGGAGAGTAGTCATTTCTACCGGTGACAGATATCAGCATCCCATTGCGCTGTACAAAGTGACCAAAGTGGCCAGAGCAACTCGAAGGATCAGTTCCAAGGATGCAGTTAATTTATTAGATGCCAAATTGTTATTATTTTTTTTTTATTCATTACAACCTCCCACTCTGGAACTGTGCTTCCCAGAGTGGGAGGTTGTAGTTCTGGTGTCCACCAGTAGGTGTCTCCCAGCAGCCAGCAGATTCCAGTAATCAGTCCTCACCTGACGCTGGCTGCTGGGAGGGTATTTAGTACCCCGTTCTACTCTTAGGCCCCTTTCACACGGGCTGTCTGATCAGGTCTGCCTGTTAGTTTTTCAGCCGGACCTGTTTGGACCTTCCAGACTCTTCTATTGAACGGTGATATGTTCAATATTTATTTTACCCGCTGCATGTATATATATATATATATATATATATATATCTCAAGGAAAAAGATATCTATCAAATTATTCTATTACACTTTAATTGAACATTCATGCAATGGGAATAGGGAAAAAAGGGAGAGTAATAATTTCTACCGGTGACGGATATCAGCATCCCATTGCGCTGTACAAAGTGACCGCACTGGCCAGAGCGACTCGAAGGATCCGTTCCAAGGATGCAGTTAATTTATTAGATGCCAAATTTTTTTTTTTCATTATCTATTTATCTTGATTATACTCCATTATATCTCCCTATATCTTCCGACCAGTTTTGTCACCTTTATTATGTAAAAAAAGACCAGAGATAAGAGCATCGCATCGTTTTTTTTCATGAACGATAGATGATCCTGTAAATCACCAGAGTTAGTTTTTAGCAAGCAGACGGCTACAAATAATTAACATAAATCCAGAGAGCTGTGTCTGTTTGTGCCAGGGAAGCACTTTACTGCCTCCCTTCCCTCTTACAACCATTAATTCCATTAGAACAAGAGGCATTCGTCATTAAATCGCCGTTGTAACGATCAATCATTTATCACATGCTAATCAATAATCGCAGATTAGTAGACGTCCATCAGAAGGAGCTATCGCAAGGAATGGGCACACCATAAAATAAGGGGCAAGGATCTAAACAATCATTTTAGGTAAAACATTTTTTTAGGATTGTTGGCTGGCAGACGTGAGGCGGAGTCCGGTGGCCACCACCTAAATGGGCTCTACGGGGGCTTCCTGTTTGATATCGGGCTGCCCTGCTGCATCAAAAATGCATTTTTTTTGCCGCTTTAAACCACTTAAAGCGGAACTTCAGTTTTTTGTTTTTTTTTTTAAACTTCAATCTATTAAATCTTCTGCCCTTTGTTTGTTGTTTTAACGTTGGATAGTAAAAATTTTTTCTGCCAGTAAATACCTTATACAGCCCACTTTCTGTTTCTTGTCTGGTCATTATCCTAGGCGTATGACATCATGCACAGCTCTCTCTCTCTCTCTCTCTCACTCTCGTCAGAGTTTGCCAGGAAGGGAGGGGGATGAGTCATAAGAGGGCCAATGAGAGCTGCAGGGCTGCAGAGCTGGAGGTGTGCCTCTTTGTGTCTGTGTAAATCCAGGAAGTGAACAGGCAGCAGCTTCAGCTGCCCACAGTTAAAATGGCTGCAGCCAGATTCAGTGAAGGGAGATTTCTGCAGCCTATTCGGCAAGTACAGAATCACAGTATGGATAAAATAATATGCAAAGTGGTTGGAGGGAAGCTTATGTGAGCAGACTTCAGTTCCTTAAGGGCCAGGCCTTTTCTGGCACTTTTTGTTAACAAGTAAAAATCGTTATTTTTTGCTTGAAAATGACTTATAACCCCCAAACATCATATATATCAGGGACGTGCAGTCAGGGGAGGCAGAGCCTCACCTGCCATGAACATAAAAAAAAAAATCAAGCTTTGAGGGTCGTAGCTCGGTGACCTGAGGTCTCAGACCCCGAATTTGGGGAGTAGGTAGCCTCAGTCCTACACCATCACTGGTAAAAAATTGGGGCTCCTTACGACCTATGGTTCCGAAGATACGGGGCTCCTTGCGCAGCCTGTCAGAATCTACATACAGAGCGGCCAGTTTAAATACAAGCCGACACACTCCGTTTGCAGTAGACTGAGAGAATGAGCTAACAGTGCCTCTCCTCACTTCTTGTCAGAGGCACTGAGCTCAATGGACAGCTTGGAGTCTTGGACCAATGGTAAAGCACCATTGGCCCAAGCTGTCCAATAAAAATGCTGCAGTGGAGGCACGCCTCTCACTGCAGTGTCATAGAAGGGGGCGTGTATAAAAAAGCCCAGCCCTCTTAACTAGAAGAAAATACATGAGTTTACGTGTATAAGATTTACCCACAATCCCATGTTTTTCTCAAACAGTTAAGAGGGAGAATGAGAATCTGCTGCCTGCTGAAAAGGTACAAGCTAAATCATATATTATTATGCTATATGTTATAAGATAATCATTTATTATTTATCTATTTACTGTGAAATTGCTGGTTGGAACTTTAAACTTCAGTCATTTCTCTGTTAAGCCACCTGCTTGAGTACAGTTTTTGAAAATATATTAAATTACCTTAAAAACAATATATAATAATTATTTGTATATTACTAATGGTAATTAACTCCTTGCCACCCAGGCCAACTCAGACACTTCTCTCCTACATGTAATAATCAGTTTTTTGCTAGAAAATTACTCAGAACCCCCAAACATTATATATATATATATATATATATATATATATATATATATATATATATATATATATATATTGTTTTAGCAGACACCCTAAGGAATAAAATGGATCTTGTTGCAACTTTTTATGTTACACGGTATTTGTGCAGCAATTTTTCAAAAGCTTTTTTTTTTTTGAAACACTAAAGATAACCCGATTTTTTTGTATAATGTGAAAGATGATGTTACGCAAAGTAAAAAGATACCTAACATGTCACGCTTTAAGATTGCGCACACTCGCGGAATGGTGCCAAACCTCAGTATTTAAAAATCTCCATAGGCAACGCTTTAAAATTTTTTACAGGTTACATGTTTAGAGTTACAGAGAAGGTCTGGTGCTAGAATTATTGCTCTGGCTCTAACGTTTGCGGCGATACCTCACATGTGTGGTGCGAACATCGTTTTCATATGCGGAGCGCAACTTAAGTATGCGTTCGCTTCTGCGCGCGAGTATTTATATATTTCTTTTTTAAACTGCTGTCCCTTTAATTTTTTTAATCACCTTTTATCCCTATTACAAGAAATGTAAACATCCCTTGTAATAGAAATAAGGGATGACAGGTCCTCATTATGGAGAGATCTGGGGGTCTATAAGACCCCGAATCTGTCCTTTACCTTTGAAAGCAAAACTTAAAAATAAAAAAAAAATGATCTTTTGCTGTAAAAAAAAAAAAAAAAAGTTTATTTCCGCTCTAGACGGGAAGTGACGTCATGCCGCCGCTCTGGTCTTCCTAGAATCATCAAGGTGATCAGAGACGATCTGGTCTTTCTTCATCTCTATGGCCAGCCGCGTGAACCGCCGCCTCGTTTGCCTGGCACGAGAAACAACGGTTGGGGGGGGATGAAACTCCTCCCGCAGCTTCTAAAAGCGATCCAGCGGCTAATAAGTTGCTTGGACTGCTTTATTAAGAAACAGGATCGCCGGCTGAAAAAAAAAAAAATATCCGGGTTTTGGCTGACAGCCTCAACCATAACCCCCATAAACCATTTCAAAGCCGCAACGTATATACGCGTGGTCGGTTTTGTGGTCGGTGTGTTTCTGTTGCGTTTTTTGGGTGCCTATTACCCAGCATGCACCTGGGAAACTTGGACATGTGACTCAAAAAAAAATGCACCAAACACGTAACCCAGCTACGTTTTTATGCATTTTCTATTTCTATACTATTCAATGGGGACCTGCATTTTCGTGTGGTTTTGAAAACTGCAGCAAAGATGCAGCATGCAGGACTCTTCGAAACATACCGCACCCGCCGCGCAGTGGAGTGAAGAGCCCTGTAGCATTTATAGGCATTGCATTGTGTATTTGGCACGGTAAAAATGCAGCAAAGATGAATCAGTACGAAAGTGGCCTTAGTCTTGTACTAGCCACATCGTAGTTTGGTGGTTGTCGACTTATGATCTAAAAGGGGCCTCAGTGCCAGCCCCCGACATCACCCAAGGGCCGCACATAATGTCCAATATATGTAATGCTGGAGAGGAGTGTCAGAGATTGCAGAGCTAATAGAGGAAATGAGGGTCAGAGAGTGAGGACAGGATACATTGTTGGTGGGAAGATGTTGCAGAAGACAAAAGGAGCTCCCTCTACAGACTGCTGAGGTCTGAGGGCCACACATCATTTACTAAAGAGCCACATGGTTGGGTACCAGGGTTGTAGATACTCATAGTGCTGACTGTGTTGCTTTTAGTGCCTACAAACACAATATCATACCCAATTTTTTAGGTAAAATATAAAACGTTGAGTCGAGTAAATAAATACCAAACATGTCAAGATTAAAAATTGTCCAATGTGGCATCAAACTACGGTACCTAAAACTGTCCACAGGTGGCGCTTTAAAAGCTTTTACAGGTTACCAATTTCGAGTTAGTCATGCCTCTGGAAGACGTCCCATTGGACGAAACGCGTGTAGGGCGGAGTTTAGCAGTGATGTCATCACGCCTACCAGGTGCAGTGTTTTATGCCCTCAATGCCTCTCTGTTTGTCAGTACTTTATTTGGTTTTACTATTAATACATTTTATACAATACTTCACTATGGGATAGCCTTGCTTTTTCCTTGGTATGTATTTGTGGTGGTGAGACCGGTATATGTGAAGCGAACCAGTGACCGTTCTAGGGCATGCCATATTTTACTTGAGAAAGGCTTGAGGCATCGTTGGGTGTGAGGGAAAGCAAGCTGGACCCATCCATCCATCCATCCATGAGGGCTCTCTTTTCATCTAAACCAGGGATCTTCAAACTACGGCCCTCCAGCTGTTGCAGAACAACACATCCCATGAGGCATAGTAAAACTCTGACATTCACAGACATGGCTAGGCATGATGCGAATTGTAGTTCCTGAACAACTGGAGGGCCATTGTTTGAAGACCCATGATCTAAACGTTCATGTAGACCTCTTATGATGTGGGGTCTATACGCTCACCGGCCACTTTATTGGGTACACCTGTTCAAGTGCTTGGTAACACGAATTGCTTAATCAGCCAATCACATGGCAGTAACTCAATGCGTTTCGGCATCTGGACGTGGTAAAGACGACTTGCTGAAGTTCAAACCGAGCATCAGAATGGGGGGGGGGGAGAAAGGAGATTTAAGTGACTTTGAACGTGGCTGTTGGTGGCAGACAGGCTGGTCTGAGTATTTCTGGGATTTTCACGCACAACCATCTCTCGGGTACACAGAGAATGGTGGTAAAAAGAGAAAATATCCAGTGAGTGGCAGTTGTGTGGAGGAAAATGCCGCGTTGATGTCAGAGGAGAATGGCCAGACTGGTTTCAGATGATAGAAAGTCAACAGTAACTCAAATAATCACTCGTTACACCCAAGTTATGCAGAATACCATCTCTGAACGCACAACACATCCAACCTTGAAGCAGAAGACCACACAAAATGTGGCTTAACCACAGGGTTTTACCACCCCTCTTGTGAACAAGCCCTTAAAAGCATCCTTGTGTGGCTGAGGGCTGAGCAACACCCTAAGGACTAATTTAGCCTCTATAAATGCTCTCGCTATATTTTATTTTATTGCGTTGAACACGCCCCCTTTTAATTTAGCCTTGTTAATCCAGCTGACCTAGAATCTAAGAAAGCTCCATTCTCATAAATCATCATTTGTAGAACCATAAATGTGATTGCTGTGGATAGAGCGTCCTCAGATCAGTTCATTCACTTCTAGCCGGGATGTAAATTATATCTAAAACACGGCAATTTGGAGCAAAATCTCTTCCATTAAAGTAATTACTTAACCAAACGTGTTTACGGATGACGGTGAACGTTCACATAATCCAGCTCTAAGGAACGTTCCAGGTCTGTGGTGTGTCGGAAGGATAAAGAGGAGGGCAATTCAAGTACTCCATCTATGATTTTGCCTCCCTCTGGTACCTCTTCCCAACCCCCCCTCCCCCACATTCCTTTCTGTACCCCTTCTCTACCCTTCTTTCTTCTTTTGTTCTCAGATATTTATTGGTTTGTACCTTCCAGTCATTACTTACCAAGATGACAATGGCACCCCTGAAAAACAACCCCCACACCATAATCCCCCCACCCTCTACCAAATGATTTGGACCAATGCACAAAGCAAGGTCCATAAAGACATTGATGAGCAAGTTTGGGGTGGAGGAACTTGACTGGCCTTCACCTCAACCCGATAGAACACCTTTGGGATGAATTATAGCGGAGACTGCGAGCCAGGCCTTCTCGTCCAACATCAGTGGCTGACCTCTGGGCTTCTGGAAGAATGGTCAAACATTCCCATAGACACGCTCCTAAACCTTGTGGATGGCCTTCCCAGAAGAGTTGAAGCTGTTATAGCTGCAAAGGGCGGGGCCAACTCAATATTGAACTCTACGGACTAAAGACTGGGATGCCATTAAAGTTCATGTGCGTGTAAAGGCAGGCCAGTAAACAGGCGAACACCCGTTCCACTGCAGAGATAGCGCAATGACGTCAGCACGTCCAACCTCCCGACGCACGTTTCGTCATGTAATGATGTCGTCTGGGGCACCAAAAAAAAAAAACTGACTAGGCACACAGTTAACCCTTTGATCGCTCCTGATGTTAAAGGAGAAGTACGGGTAAAGCTTGTGTTTGGCCGTACAACGCACAGGTGTCTCCATGCCTCGTACTGATCCCATGTGAGATGGAGGTACTGGTTGAAGACTGGAATTTTCTTCTTCTCTCCAAACTATAAGTGTCTAATGGTCGGTAGCTATAAATCCTCCGCCCTGCCGATTTTCAAGCGCTGTCACGGCGTAAATAGTCTGATGGCTTCTAAGTGGCGGAGAAGCGAGCGATGATATAATATAAACAGAGGCATTAGCGGTGGATGAAGTCTACTTAATACAAGAAGGAATCTGAGGATGTATGTATTGTGGAAAGTGGCTTTCATTACATACAGTGGTTACCAAATGTATACTGTACGCATTTGTATCATTTTATATCCTTTTAATCCATTAAGTATCAGCCACTGAATTCATTTCAAACCATTATAATGGCTACTATCCAGATATTTTATAATAACAATTTACCAAATTTGATACTTAAAGTGTATCTATGGTCAAAATGTAAAATCATATCCTCATTGGGTACATTTTATTTCAATTATTTCCAGCCTACTCCTACTAATCTGAACCATCTTGAAGTTTGTAAACCTACTTTGCGAAGAATGAGCCCCACACATTTACTTCCTGGAATTCTGTGACATGTGAGCAGAAGGGGCCACTCTCCGGGAACTATGGTATCATGTGAGGTGAGGGGGGGGCACCGAAAGGAGATTAGGGGGAGGGGCTTTGTGCAGGGAGGGGGAATTTGGGGGGGCGGCAGGGGGGTAAGAATTGTTCCAGGTGGGGAAAATTGGGGTCGGTGGTAGGAGTGGTATTTTAGGGGGATTTGTGTTGGGAGGAAGGATGGGGGAAGAGGATTTGTGCAGTAGGGATTATTGGGGGGTATTTGTGCTAGGAGGGGAAATTTAGGGGGGGTTATTTGTGCTTGCAGGGGGCATTGGGGGAATTATTGCTGGGAGGGGGGGTTTGGAATGGGGGGGAGGGGTGTGTACTTGGAGGGGAAATTTGAGGGGTAGAGGACATGTGTTAGCAGGAGTGCTTTTTGGGGGGGGGATGCAGGGGAACCCGGGAAGTTGAGAAAAGAGACAGACGGCAGACAGGCTGCACTGACTACATGAAAATAAATTTTTCTAGTAGGCTTATATTGGGTTGTAAAATGTAACTATTGTTTGCATTGTTATTCTTTAAAAGTAGGATCTCTTAGTATGTTCTACTTAAAAGCTCTTCAGAAATCAATGACTCTAAAAATAGAGTCATCCTGAGGAAGTCATAATGACAAAACGCGTCGACTGGGTTGTGACATCATCACACTGCGCAGAGTTGCTCAATTGCTCCTTTAAAACACCAGTATCTCAAATCGGTACTTCCGGGTGCTTTGCATGATGCGGTCACTTCCGGTCGACACATTTCGCCATTACGACTTCCTCAGGGTGACTGTTTTCACAGTCACTGATTTTTGGTGAGCTTTTAACTTGAACATACTAAGAGACCCGACTTTTGATGACCTCGTAATATCAGTTTGCTTTTGTGAATACAATAGCGTGAATTTTTTTCCAACTATTTGTAATACACTCCGGCCATTTTATTAGGTACACCTGTTCAATTGCTTGCTCGGTAACACAAATTGCTAATCAGTCAATCACATTGCAGCTACTCAGTGCATCTAGACGTGGTGAAGATGACTTGCTGAAGTTCAAACCGAGCATCAGAATGGGGAAGAAAGGGGATTGAAGTGACTTTGAACGTGGCATGGTTGTTGGTGTCAGACGGGCTCGTCTGAGTATTTTTGGGATTTTCACGCACAACCATCTCTCGGGGTTTACAGAGAATAGTGGGAAAAAGAGAAAATATCCAGTGAGCGGCAGTTGTGTGGAGGGAAATTCCTTGTTAATGTCAGAGGTCAGAGGAGAATGGGCAGGCTAATGCCAAATGATAGAAAAACAACAGTAACTCAAATAACCTCTCATTACACCCAAGGTATGCAGAATACCATCTCTGAACACACAACACATCCAACCTTAAAGCAAATAGGCTACAGCAGCAGAACCACACCGGGTGCCACTCCTGTCAGCTAAGAACAGGAAACTGAGGATACAATTCACACCAAAATTGGACAATAGAAGATCGGAAAAACTTTGCCTGGTCTGATGAGTCTGGATTTCAGCTGCGGCATTCAGATGGTGGGGTCAGAATTTGGCGCATGAATCCATCCTGCCTTGTATCACCGGTTCAGGCTGGTGGTGGGGGTGGTGTAATGGTATGGGGGATATTTTTTTGGCACACCTTGGGCCCCTTAGTGTGATGGACTTACCCGGGACAGAGGCTTTTGGAGGGGACTGAATGCTGGCCTCTTGCCTACTGATTATGGGCCCTGGATTTTGAATGGTGGTGGTTTGAAAGTCCCAGACTGCAGGAAGCATCCCACTGCTTGCCACCAATGTAACGAAAGGTCCCACACTCCGCTTGAGTGCTTTCGTCATATACCACTTCCTCCCAGTCTGAATATAGGTATCAGATATTCCAACCGCTCCCAACAACCAACAAGGCAATACTCGTTTGGTTGCGGATCATGGACTGTATATATTTGTGTGTCATCTCAACGGTTAGCCAGAGCGGATGATGTGGAGTCCCCAGCAGAAGTGCTGGCAACAGGGCAGAGTGCTACCAACCTCTGCCCAGCACCGGCAACAACTACAGAGTTCCAGGGAGCCAGGGCAGTCGGCACCTCTCCCCAGGGACAAGCGGATGTAGTGAAGCTTATACTCCCAGCTGAACCACTGGCAACAGGGCAGAGTGCCGCTGGCCTCTGCCTACCACCTACAGTTTCTTCTCAGCTTCAGTGAAATGGGGCAGTTGGCCCCTCTGCCCAGCAACAGGCCAAGCCATGGAATGGTAAAGACCACCCAGCTGAAGCTCTGACAGCTGGACAAGGAGTTCATGACCTCTGCCTCACACCTACTGATGACAATTCCTTGCAGCAAAGAATGGGGATCATGCGGACTATGTGAGCTCACTCTGCCCGACTAATGCATGTCCAGACCAGGTGGAGGTCTGCGATCTTGTTAGTTGACTTTTGATGGGGGGAGAAAAGTGATGGACTCACCCAGGACAGAGGCTTTTGGAGGGGACTGAATGCTGGCCTCTGATTATGGGCCCTGGATTTTGGGGGAACAGTGCTCTTTGTGAGCTGTATGCCTGGGGACCCTTGAGGTGGTGTTACTTTGCATTCAGATCCATGTCCCCCCCAAGACACACAGACTCTGGGAACCCTGTATATGCCATATTAGAAACAATGACTAATTCATACTGTTGGGACCCATACTGTTAGAAGATGCTGATGTCATCAACTCCAGCCCCCTGTCTGTCTTTCTGTTGTCTGCTATAATGTAAATAAGTCTAGTATGGCTTCTAAGAGTCTTTCACCCATTGTTGTTTGTGCTAATTAACCCTGCAATTGTATGAAGGAGTTCTGTGTTGATATGTATGATAATGTGTATTGTATAGTCAGTGAGCTAGAAGACGGCAAGTCTACCCTGAAAGATCCTATCTCTGAGTCACCCAGTCTGGGTAAATGATTTGTAAACTAGCTCATGTTAATTAGGTTTCTGGTTACAGTTTGGATTGTCAGCCTGCTGTATATATTTGTGTGTCATCTTAAATAAATCAGTCCCATGTTACGCAACCAAGCGAGTATTGCCTTGTTTGTTGTTGGGAGCGGTTGGAATATCTGATATCTATATTCAGACTGGGAGGAAGCGGTATATGACGAAAGCACTCAAGCGGAGTGTGGGACGTTTTTTTACACTTAGTAACAATTGAGCATGGTTTAAACACCACGGCCTACCTGAGTATTGTTGGTGACCATGTCCATCCTTTACGACTACAATGTCCCCATCTTCTGATGGCTCCTTCCAGCAGGATAATGTCACCATGTCACAAAGCTCCAATCATCTCACCACTGGACAATGAGGTCACTGTACTCCAATGGCCTCCACACTCACCAGATCTCATCCAATAGAGCACCTTTGGTATTTGGTGGAAGATTGGCATCAGGGATGGGCAGACAACAAAACTGCAGCAAGTTTATCATGTCACTATGGAGCAAAATCTCTAAGGAACGTTTCCAACACTTTGTTGTATCTATGCCACCAAGAGTGAAGGCCAAAGGGAGGTCCAACCTGATACTAGCAAGGTGTGCCTAATAGAGAGTGAATTACACAATGGAGATGTTTTTTCTTCTAACCTGTCTCTAAACCGAAGAGCAAAAAAAACGAGCCTGTCTATAATGATGAACTATTATACAGTGAAGAACTTTATTGGATCACCCTGCCTGGGTCAATATTTTCTGGTGAGTTTCCATCTGTATAATAAATTCACAAGAATGACGGTGGATTCCAACCTTTCCAGAAGTTGCCAGAACATTCTCAAAAGTTCCTGAAGGACCCAGGAGTCAAGAATGTAGACAAGGCCATCTGCACATGGGCATAACGTTCCTTTCATGGGTTACACTAACAGGCTTCTTGCCCTATTTTCATGTTAGAGTGAGTCCCCGATCCTAGAGGGAGCCAAATATTGTACATTCACCGGCACATTTACATGGCCATGCCCGGCACATCAACCCGCTTTCCTCCGATCCAGTGCATAATGACCTATCCAGGTTTTCCCCAGCTGGAGAACACCAATCACTGGGCGTGCTACAAGCGGGCAGAGAGGGGCCCCACCTAGTCCCATGGAAGCCCTCTAAGGAGCCTAGTGACAGCTCTCCAATGACTTCAGTTGGGTTTAGAATCAGTGGTTAGCGGTGGAAAGGGTAATTTAGTGCTTATGAGTCAACTGGGGTTTTCCTGCTCAGTTATGCGTTTGCTGGATACTGAGTTACTGGTTATTGGTTAATAAATGTCATGTGAACTCCTGTGATTTATTACAACTCCCCTTCTGTTACGTGCAATGGCTTTTTTTTTTTTTAGCCAGGTCCATCTCCTGAGCATTAAGTCGATTCATCTAATAAATATTAATGACCGGTCCCCACAGGTGACATGACCCCTCTATACATACCCTTCTACCGAGGAACAAGGCACGCACTCACAACATTGTCCTTGGTGGAGGTAAACCAATGACAACTCAGCAGATGTCTTTTTTTTTTTCCCCCAGCTGTGGAATAGCAAACGCTTGTCAAAAGCCATCCGCTAAATTCCTGTCAATTCCTGCAGTTCTCTGGAAGGTGTATGGGGAAGGCGAGAGGATACGCAACGCTGGCGATTAGCCAGACCTCCGATTCATTCCAAGGCTTATTTTTCACCATCCAAGCAGCCTGGTTCTGTCCATGAGGCCAAAGGCAATGCAATAACCATTCAAATAACTACAAAAACACCAATATACCACCAACACAACATAAAAAATAAATAAAATCAATATAAAATAAATAATAAAAAAATGTGTATATATATATATATATATATATATATATATATATATATATATATATATATATATACATACACACAGTATCTCACAAAATTGAGTAGACCCCTCATAATAAAAATGTGTATATATATATATATATATATATATATATATATATATACACATACAGTATCTCACAGAAGTAAGTACACCCCTCGAATTTCTGTAAAACTTTTCATGTGACAACACTGAAGAAATGACACTTGTCTACAATGTAAAGTAGTGAGTGTACAGCTTGTATAACAGTGTAAATTTGCTGCCCCCTCAAAATAACTCAACACACAGCCATTAATGTCTAAACCGCTGGCAACAAAAGTCAGTACACCCCTAAGTGAAAATCTCCAAATTGGGCCCAATTAGCCATTTTCCCTCCCCCGGTGTCATGTGACTCGTTAGTGTTACAAGGTCTCAGGTGTGAATGGGGAGCAGGTGTGTTAAATTTGGTGTTATCGCTCTCACTCTCTCATACTGGTCACTGGAAGGTCAACATGGCACCTCATGGCAAAGAACTCTCTGAGGATCTGAAAAAAAAAAGAATTGTTGCTCTACATAAAGATGGCCTAGGCTATAAGAAGATTGCCAAGAACAGGCCTCGTCATGGTCCACCAAAGAAGTTGAGGTCACATGCTCAGCGTCATATCCAGAGGTTGTCTATATATGTGTGTATATATATATATATATATATATATATATATATATATACAGTAAATATATAAATAAATGTATATATTGTATCGCAGTAGAGAAAATAAATAAAAGAATATTATATATACAGTGTTGTATTACACTAGAAATCTTTTTTAGACTATATATATACATTTTATATATATATATATATATATATATATATATATATATATATATATATATATATATATATATATATATATATATATAATATATGTATATATATTAACAAGTCTTATTTTTCACTATCCAAGCAACCTGTCTTTGTGGCCAAAGGCAAATTGGCTTTTTCTTTATATAGCAATGTAATTCCAAAAACACCAACATATTACCAACACACTATAAAAAAAATAAATTATATATATATATATAATAATATCTATATACATGAGGAAGACGAGCTTGTGCTTAGTTACAGAGACATCAAAATTAACCGCTATTGTGCGTTATATATATATATATATATTTTTTTTTTGTATAATTTATATATATATATATATATATATATATATATATATATATATATATATATATATATATTATACAAAAAATAAAAATACAAAAAAATATATATTTTTGTTAAGAGCGATACAGTATATATACAGTATATATTTGTGTATATAAACCAAAAGATAGAGCGGCACTCACCAGTCTTGAAAAAGATGCACAATAGAGGGTTTTATTTTGTATTATACAAAGTGAAAAAAAATATATATAAAGTGTCCAAATTGGGCCCATATATATATATATATAAACACACTATAATAAAACTCTAATAACACTGCGCTGTAAAAAATGATCCTACATCATATAACTCAAACAATAATAAATAGCGATAAATATGTGTTTCAACAATTAATCTATAACAGTAAAAACAATCCCGCTATCTCCTTTATAAGAAATATATCTCTCCCATAAAATCCAATCAATGATAATAAATTCCAGAAGGCGCTAGAAAGATACTAGAAATTCAAATCATATATATATAGTGGCAGAAGCTTTGTCTTTACCGTGTAAATACAGTAAGTGGATAATTTTAAGAAAAATAAATAAATAAATCGCTGTGCTAATACCAAAACATTTGCACAGTCATCATGAAAAATCCCAGCAGTGTATCTAATGTGTTCTTGATATGATCGTCAGCTCCATCTAGTGGCCATATTGTTTAATTCTCCTCATTACAGTACATTGCAAGAAAATACCACATTGTGGCCACTAGGTGGAGCTGACGATAGTAGGAAAGGGGCATCCACAAGGCACTGGGACTTTTTATGTGACTTCATGCAGGAAAATTGATGGGAAATCTCCATAATGGGGCAGCAAATAAACGTGGCATTGATAACGTGAACAATGGAACGATGCAGCTACCCAGAGCAACCAATCAAAATGAATGCCTAGAACCGACTTTATTTAAAGCCCAATTCCGGTTAAAACTTTTTTTTTTATTACGTTTCGGACAAACGGGGGAAGCGGTCGAACCTCAAAAAACCTCAAAAACGCACACGTCTGCGTTCCTTTGGGTGCCGCCCTCATATATGATGTCACACAATCTATAGTCGGTGGTAACAATAAGTTCGGGATATAAAGCATTGGCCGGTACACCACCATTCTGCAGAGTCGTGTGCCCGGCACCGGCAATCAATGAAATAAGCCACAATGGAGCGCGGGCTGCGTGTTCTGTTCGGCGGGCGGTGAGCGATCGGTGGAGGACACGCAGCAATAGAGTGCCGCGGGAGGCACTGAGCCGTCCACAGTCCATATATGAGAGCCAGGACAGCAAATCAGACAAATCACACATTTCTAGGAAGCAGCACAGCGGTCAGACATGCAGGAGGAGGCACAGCGGCAGCATCCCTCCCCCAAGGAACCTTCCGCATCCCTCCCCCACGGAACCTTCCGCATCCCTCCCCCACCAAAACCTTCCGCAGAGGAAGACAGAGAACGTTTGGTTATTGAGCATCAATCGGCTGGATATCTAAACCTTCACCTTTTATTACCAAAAATCAGATGATGTCATCAGTCTGCTGCAGGCAGGAGGAAACATTTCCTCAGTCTCCCCTCCCCCAGTGATCAGACTGTACATTGTAACTTTGTAGAAGCATTTCCTCAGTCTCCCCTCCCCCAGCGATCAGACTGTACATTGTAACTTTGTAGAAGGAGGAGGAGTCATTTCCTCAGTCTCCCCTCCCCCAGTGATTAGACTGTACATTGTAACTTTGTATAAGGAGGAGGAGGCATTTCCTCAGTCACCCCTCCCCCCAGTGATCAGGCTGTACATTGTAACTTTGTATAAGGAGGAGGAGGCATTTCCTCAGTCTCCCCTCCCCCAGCGATCAGATTGTACATTGTAACTTTGTAGAAGCATTTCCTCAGTCTCTCCTCCCCCCAGTGATCAGACTGTACATTGTAACTTTTTAGAAGGAGGGGGAGGCATTTCCTCAGTCTCCCCCCCCCCCCCTCCCAGTGATCAGACTGTACATTGTAACTTGATGTGCTGAATAACATGTATTATGTTTTCATGGTCTGTATTTCCCTTTCTCTAAAATAAAGAATTTACAAAAAAATAAATAAATAAATAGTAAAAACAAATTTGTAATATTATATTAAAAAGTAATGGCTTTCCTGCCAAGAGTAATAATAAAGCTGGCTATAGATGATGGATGGGAGCAAATAAAAACAATAAAATAAAAATAATACAATGATAATAATTTGATAAAATAAATAGTAAATCAATAATAATAATAATAATAATAATAATAATAATAATAATAATGTAATGGCATTCCTGGCTATAGATGGTGGATGAGGAAAAAAATAAAATAAAAATAAAACAAAAATAGTAAAATTATATTAATAGAAAAAAAAAAATATTAATTACATATTAATAATAATTAAAATAAAAAGGTAATGGCTTTCCTGCCAAGAGCAATAGTAAAGCTAGGTATAGATGGTAAAAATAAAAAAAATAAAATAAAAAATAAAAGGATAATAATATAATAAAATAAATAGTAAATACATAATAATAATAATAATAATAATAATAAAAAGGTAACGGTTTTCCTGCCAAGAGTAATAGTAAAGCTGGCTATAGATGGTGGAGGTGGTAAAATAAAACTAATACAATGATAATAATATAATAAAATAAATAATAAATAAATAAACAAATAAATAAATAAGTAAATAATAATAATAATAATAAATATAAAAAAGTAATGGCTTTCATAATATAATAAAATAAATAATAAACAAATAAACAAATAAATAAATAAATAAGTAAATAATAATAATAATAATAAATATAAAAAAGTGATGGCTTTCCTGCCAAGATCAATAGTAAAGCCAGCTATAGATGGTGGATGGGGGGGAAATAAAAAATAATACAATAAAAATTAAAAATAAAATTATAATAATAGAATAAAATAAATAATAATATTTAAAAAAATAAATAATAATAATATAATAATAATAATAATAATAATAATAATAATTACATAATAAAAATAACAAACAAAAAGTAATAATGAAAATAAAAATGTAATGGCTTTACTGCCAGGAGGTAAATGTGGTCCTTCGAGGTGGATGTGGGAATCGCCGCTGACATTGGGAAGACTCCCCCGCTGTCAGACTAAAGCCCGCAGCAATGATTGAGAGAACATTTTCCAGCAGGCTGGCCGTATAGAAGTTGATCGATAAATCGATTTCTGTACAACCACAGTGCCCATACCATCGAAATGCGGCTGGTCCCTGCTGAATTTTGTAATTATTTTTTAAAACATAAATACTTTATTCACAATCTCTTTCACAAAAAATCTTCCCATTCTCCCTCCCCCCCAGCCCTGCTGATTTTTTTCGATCCATGTATGGCCAACTTAAAGTATGCTCCAAAAAAAAAAAAAGCAGACACAGAATGAACAAGCTGCATGCAACCTGACCCCCCCGCCCCCCTCCACACACAATTGGCTGTCCTGTGTATCACTTGTCTTTCTCTATAGGCTGTTTCATTGTAGCTTCCATCTCCTCTGTATGAAGGTGTTACAATGTATTATTGCTGGGAACAAATCCAGTGGAATCCGAGTCCCGTCACCGCCAGGAAATCACTCCAATAAGACACGTTGGAACCACAGGCCATCTACTAATTCTATTTATATTTCACCAGTCGCCCCCTTTCATCCTCGGGGATCCTCCCGTGTGATTTCCTCCCGTAGAAGAAGACACCCCGGGGCAGAAGTCCTTCTCCCTCCACCGAAGACAAATACAATATTTCTCATCTTCGTTTTTTTTTTTTTTTCTTCTTCTTTTTAACGAGGATGGATAGAAACGTCTATATTTACTGCCCCACGAGGACGACTCTGCTCTTATTTAATCAGAGGACTTTAGAAGGAGCGGGATTTAATTAAAAATCAGAGTGTCGTGGGAGATAGGACCGAACCCGGCGAGCAATATTCCGAGCGCTAACCCATTTCCCAAATTTCAAATTACGAGACGCAATCCGTTTGTCCGTGTAACTCATTATCATTGGTGGGGGGGTTGTTTTCTTCTGTTCTTCTAATGGAATGGGGGGGGGGGACACGCCAGGGTTAGTAACTAAAGTTAAATCTATTAAAAAAAAACAATAATAAATGTATAAAGAAAGAAGAAGACTATTACTGGTAAAAAAAGATGTAGCATTGGTTTTCCTAAGCTAATGGATTTCTTACATAAAGAACTAGAGGCAAATGGGGGGAAATATGGGACTTTTCAGGTGCATGGACACATAAATACACAGAGAAATATTTTGTATAAAAATGATTTGTTACAAAATTTTATTTAATTACAAGAAAAAAATTTGATTAAAAGCATACTGTACGGTCATATAATCTCATTCATCACGCATGGTATTCAACATGTTTCGCCTATTCAGGCTTCTTCAGGAAAATGCGTGGTGCTAATACAAAACTTTGATTACAAAAATGTTTTGATTAAAAGCATACTGTACAGTCATATAATCTCATTCATCACGCATGGTATTCAACACGTTTCGCCTATTCAGGCTTCTTCAGGAAAATGCGTGGTGCTAATACATAACTTTGATTACAAAAATGTTTTGATTAAAAGCTTACTGTACGGTCATATAATTCAACATGTTTCGCCTATTCAGGCTCCTTCAGGAAAATGTGTTGTGGCAAAATAAACAGAAATAAATCAAAACAATAACACACAAACATTGTTATATCCACATAATTTGTTTACTATACGTTTGTGACAATTAAGGCTGACGTGTGTGATATTGTTTTGATTTATTTCTGTTTTTTTTGCCAGTAGTATCACCAAACATTTTCCTGAAGAAGCCTGAATAGGCGAAACATGTTGAATACCATGCGTGATGAATGACATTATGTGACTGTACAGTATGCTTTTAATAATTTTTTTTTTTGTATTTAAATAACATTTTGTAACAAATCATTTTTACAGCAAATATTTCTTAAGGGATGTTGGTGCCTCTGATTTTGTGTAAACTGGTCTTGTCCATGCAATTTCCATACCTAAACAATTAAAGGGAAACTTTCCCTTGGAGGGGGGGGGTTGATAACCTCTTCAATACCGGGCACTACCAACACCTTCCTACCAAGGCCAATTTTCAGCGCTCTCACACTTTGAATGACAATTACGCGGTTATGTAACACTGTACCCATATGACATTTTTTTCACACAAATAGAGCTTTCTTTTGGTGGTATTTAATCACAGCTGGGTAATTTGTTTTTGTTGCTAAATAAACAAAAAATAGAACAATTAAAAAGAAAAAAGAAAAAAAGAAAAGTTTTTCTTTTTTTTTCTGTTATAACATTCAAATCACTGCTGGGTTTTTTTTTATTTTTTGCTAAATAAACGGGAAAAAAACAACAATTAAAAGAAAAAAACTTTTTTTTTCTTCGTTTCTGTTGTAAAATTTTGCAAACAAATAATCTTTCTTCATAAATTTAGGTCAAGATGTATTCTGCTCCATTCCTTTGGTGAAAATACTATTTAGTCTGTGGGAAAGTTATAGAGTCCACAAACTATGGTATATATATATATGAAAATTGATCAATCCTGATGTACTGACAGGCTATCTCATATTTCTTGAGGCCTGAAAAAGCCAAGTCAAAGGTATTTACTTTTGTGATCATTGTGATTGGTCATCACAGCGGTCCATGGTACAGAGCCTTGCAGATGGGCTCCGCACCCTAGGGGAATTGAGCCATCCAGGGACACCTCTCTTACCCCCCCACCCCTACCCCAACACTTACTGATTTATCAGATAACATGAAGAAAGCAAAAGGGTGAATGAGTCCTTTGTAGGAGGAGGGGAGGCGTGGTCTCCCCTATGTAAATACTACACTGTTTACATTTGTGATCACTGTGATTGGTCATCATAGCAATTCTATGCTAATATACTGGTCAGTGCATGGATCTGAGAAGTACAGGAGTGAGAGAGGATGAGTAATCCCATTGTTGAAAGAGGGGGAGGTGTCACTCATGAAAACACTACACCGTTTACATTTGTGATCACTGTGATTGGTCATCATGGCGATCCCATGGTACAGAGCCCCTTGGATTGCTCTGTACACTGAGGAGGGGGTGTTCTTAACTATGTAAACACTACACTGTTTACATTTGTGAGCACTGTGATTGATCATCACAGAGATCCCATGGTACAGAGTCTCCCAGAACAGCTCTGTACACTGAGTGAGCCAAGCCATTCAAGGACACCTCCCTTACCCACCAACACTTACTGTTTTATAGGATTACATGGAAGGGGAAGGTGATAAATGAGTCCATTGTAGGAGGAGGGGGTGGTCTTACCTATGTAAACACTACTTAGTTTACATTTGTGAGCACTGTGATTGATCATCACAGAGATCCCATGGTACAGAGTCTCCCTGGTTGGTGCAGTACACTGAGTGAATTGAGCCATCCAAGGACGCCTCCCTTACCCACCAACACTTACTGTTTTATAGGATAACATGGAGGGGAGAGGAGATTAATGAGTCCATTGTAGTAGGGAAGGGGCGGCCCCACCAATGTAAACACTGCGCTGTTTACATTAGTAATTCATGTGATTGGTTATCACAGAGATCCCATGGTACAGAGTCTCCCAGATCATGGGATTTGTTGTAGTAGGGATGAATGGAAGGGGGGGGGGTATTTGTGCGTATTTGGAGTAGGGGGAGGAGAGGATGTTTACTAATACTATGAGGGGAAATTTTAGGGCTAAAGTATTCCTGCTAGGTGGGGTGATTTTTATGGGTGGAGGGGGGGGCTTGTTGTAGTAGGAATGATTTGTGCTAGAAGGGGGTGAAATTTGTGCTGGAGGGGAGGCTTTGGAGTGGGGGGAGAGGATGTGTACTAGAAGGGGAAATTTTAGGGGTTGGGGAGGGGTTATTTTTTTGGGGCGGGGGCCTGGGGGGGGGTTTGTTGTAGTAGGGATGAATGGGGGGTATTTGTACTAGGAGAGGGTGAAGTTTGTGCTGGAAAGAGGGATTTGGAGTGGGGGGGAGAGGATGTGTACTTGAAGGGGAAATTTTAGGGGTTGAGGATTTGTGCTAGGAGGTGTTTTTTTTTGGGGGGGGTTTGTTTTAGTAGGGATGAATGGGGGGTATTTGTACTAGGAGAGGGAGAAGTTAGTGCTGGAAAGAGGGATTTGGAGTGGGGGGGAGAGGATGTGTACTTGAAGGGGAAATTTTAGGGGTTCAGGATTTGTGCTAGGAGGTGTTTTTTTTGGGGGGGGGGGGGATTGTTGTAGTAGGGATGAATGGGGGGGGGGGGTTGAGCTAGTAGGGGAAATTTTATGGGGAGGCTTGGTGCTAGGAAGAGGTGGCGTAAACTTTGTGCTGGGAGGGGGGATTTGGAGTGGGGGTAGGATATTTACTTGGAGGGGAAATTTTAGGGGTAAAGATCTTGTGCTAGGTGGGGTGATTTATATGGGTGGGGGGGGGGCTTATTGTAGTAGGGATGAATGGGGGGTATTTGTGCTAGGAGGGGAGATTTGAAGGGGGAGGGGGATTTGTGCTAGGAGGGGGTGAAATTTGGGCTGGAAGGAGGGATTTGGAGTGGGGGGAGAGGATGTGTACTTGAAGGGCAAATTTTAGGGGTTGAGGATCTGTGCTAGGAGGTGTTATTTTTTTGGGGGGGGGGGTTGTTGTAATAGGGATGAATGGGGGGTATATGTGCTAGGAGGGGAAATTTAGAGGGGAGGATTGGTGCTAGGAGGAGGCGGGGTGAACTTTGTGCTGGGAGGGGGGATTTGGAGTGGGGGGGAGGATATTTACTTGGAGGGGAAATTTTAGGGGTAAAGGACTTGTGCTAGGTGGGGTGATTTATATGGGTGGGGGCTTATTGTAGTAGGGATGAATGGGGGGTATTTGTGCTAGAAAGGGAAATTTGGAGGGGGAGGGGGGATTTGTGCTAGGAGGGGATGAAATTTGTGCTGGAAGGAGGGATTTGGAGTGGGGGGGATGTGTACTTGAAGGGGAAATTTTAGGGGTAGAGGATTTGAGCTAGGCAGGGTGATTTAATTTGTCCTGGGGGGGGGGGGGGGATTTCAGCAGGGGGGGCGGGTTTGTACTGGGAGGAGGGGGAATTTAAGCTTAGGGGTTAAGCATTTTTTAGGGGAGGGATTTTTGCTGACACTAAATGCTCATACATCTTGGGATGACCTTGCCCCGGCACTGCTTGGCACCAATTCTAACCAATCACAAAGCTCCTCTCTTACAAACCTATGTAGCCAAAAGTCACGTTCCCTGCAGATAAATGTCATCTGAGAAGCCTATCAGCCATGGCCGCGACGTCTCCGTATCCATGTTAATAATCAGAACCCATAATAACGTCATTATCGTTAAGTCGAAGCCGTACACACAATGCCGAGTCCCCCCCATCCATGTGCCAGAGGTAAATTGATCATGATGTAATTAGGGTCCCCGGGGACCATCAAAGCCTGCTCCGGGTTTGAAAGTCATAATTAATTCTGATAGGCCGCATTCATTTATTAGCCGGGGATTTCCAGCTCCCTTTCGAGGCTACAATTATCCTCTCCAGCCTCCTATTTTTATATAATAAGGGGGCAGATCATATTATCCTCACGGCAAGAGAGAGGCACCTTTTTATAGCAAAAGGGAGCGGAATTGTGCCTAACGCGCCGAGCTGCGGGAGAAAGCAACAGCGGCCGCGCGCCCGGGGCTTCGACGGTCCTGAGATGACTCTGCCACCGTGCTGGAAATACACTATATCGTCAAAAGTATTGGGACGCCTGCCTTTACACGCACATGGAACTTTAATGGCATCCCAGTCTTAGTCCGTAGGGTTCAATGTTGGGTTGGCCCCGCCCTTTGCAGCTATAACAGCTTCAAACTCTTCTGGGAAGGCCGTCCACAAGGTTTAGGAGGGTGTCTATGGGAATGTTTGACCATTCTTCCAGAAGAGCATTTGTGAGGTCAGACAAGTTGGACAAGAAGGCCCGGCTCACAGGTGTAGGTGTTGTATCGGGACAGTCAAGTTCCTCCACCCCAGACTCGCTCAACCATGTCTTTATGGACCTTGCTTTGTGCACTGGTCCAAATCATTTGGTGGAGGGGGGATTATGGTGTGGGGGTTGTTTCTTTAGGGATTGGGCTTGGCACCTTAGTCTCAGTGAAGGGAACTCTTAAGGTGTCAGCATACCAAAAAATTTGGACAATTTCATGCTTCCAACTCTGTGCAGGCCAGTCAAGTTCCTCCACTCCAAACTCGCTCATCCATGTCTTTATGGACCTTGCTTTGTGCACTGGTGCGCAGTCATGTTGGAACAGGAAGAGGACATCCCCAAACTGTTCCCAGTTGGGAGCATGAAATTGTCCAAAATGCCTTGGTATGGTGATGCCTTAAGAGTTTCCTTCACTGCAACTAAGGGGCCAACCCCTGAAAAACAACCCCCCACACCACAATCTCCCCTCCACCAAATGATTGGGGTGGAGGAACTTGACAGTCCTGACCACCCGGTCTTTTTTTTTGTTTATAGCTAAAAAAAAAACAAAAAAAAAACACAGAGGTGATCAAATACAACCAAAAGAAAGCTCCATTTGTGGGGAAAAATTTACATAAATTTTCATTTGATTACAGTGTTGCATGACCGCGCAATTGTCAAAGAGTTCTGCACTCCTGTGACCCATTTTTAGCTGACAGCGGGATAAAGCTCGCTATTGGCTGATGTCAAAGAGATGGTCCAAGCTCGGGAAAGCTTGCAACCATATGGTTGGGATCCACCCACATGCCTGGACCGGCACCTGGCTCAGTCGCTCTTGATCCCCCCCCCACAGCCCAGAGCTCCAGTGAGTGTGTGTGAGGGGGGGGAAACACATCTCAGCATGCTCTGCAACTGAGTGCGGGCGTTCCCACGCGTTGCATGTAGGGCAGCCCATTCATTTTGATTTTGAGACCCTATGTCAGAAGAGGCGTCTCTGGAGACATGTGAAGGGAGCCAGAGATACAGTGGGGACGGAAAGTATTCAGACCCCCTTACATTTTTCACTCTTTGTTATATTGCAGCCATTTGCTAAAATCATTTAAGTTTATTTTTTTTCCCTCATTAATGTACACACAGCACCCCATATTGTACACACAGCACCCCATATTGTACACACAGCACCCCATATTGTACACGCAGCCCCCCATATTGTACACACAGCACCCCATATTGTACACACAGCACCCCATATTGTACACACAGCACCCCATATTGACAGAAAAACACAGAATTGTTGACATTTTTGCAGATTTATTAAAAAAGAGAAACTGAAATATCACATGGTCCTAAGTAT
Source organism: Lithobates clamitans (assembly GCA_037952925.1). Lineage (NCBI taxonomy): Eukaryota > Metazoa > Chordata > Amphibia > Anura > Ranidae > Lithobates > Lithobates clamitans. Next base: position 2,232 of record JBBGZY010002783.1, on the reverse strand, counting down.
TCAGACCCTTTGCTGTGACACTCATATATATAACTCAGGTGCTGTCCATTTCTTCTGATCATCCTTGAGATGGTTCAACACCTTCATTTGAGTCCAGCTGTGTTTGATTATACTGATTGGACTTGATTAGGAAAGCCACACACCTGTCTATATAAGACCTTACAGCTCACAGTGCATGTCAGAGCAAATGAGAATCATGAGGTCAAAGGAACTGCCTGAAGAGCTCAGAGACAGAATTGTGGCAAGGCACAGATCTGGCCAAGGTTACAAAAAAAATGTCTGCTGCACTTAAGGTTCCTAAGAGCACAGTGGCCTCCATAATCCTTAAATGGAAGACGTTTGGGACGACCAGAACCCTTCCTAGAGCTGGCCGTCCGGCCAAACTGAGCTATCGGGGGAGAGGAGCCTTGGTGAGAGAGGTAAAGAAGAACCCAAAGATCACTGTGGCTGAGCTCCAGAGATGCAGTCGGGAGATGGTAGAAAGTTGTAGAAAGTCAACCATCACTGCAGCCCTCCACCAGTCATGGCTTTATGGCAGAGTGGCCCGACGGAAGCCTCTCCTCAGTGCAAGACACATGAAAGCCCGCATGGAGTTTGCTAAAAAAAAACACCTGAAGGACTGCAAGATGGTGAGAAATAAGATTCTTTGGTCTGATGAGACCAAGATAGAACTTTTTGGCCTTAATTCTAAGCGGTATGTGTGGAGAAAACCAGGCACTGCTCATCACCTGTCCAATACAGTCCCAACCAGAGGCGGCTCTCTAATTAGGCGAAATAGGCGGTGGCCTCAGGCCTCGCAGTCATAGGGGCCTCGCACAGCTGGCTAGTTTACCCAATTAGAGAGCCGCCTCATTCAGCAGCAGAGATCTCCGTCCTGAGTCCCCTCGCTCTGCTACAGGGAGAGATAACAGGCGGCAAGTGAGACCTGTGATCGGAGCTCACATACATCTCCGGATCACAGGCAGGGAGGGAGAGCCGCTCAGCAGAGCTCTGACAGATCTCCCCCCTCCCCCTTCTGCCCGCACAGCCAGACAGAAGACGAGAGAGAGCTTCTGCTCCTCCTCCTCCCGCCCTCTCCTCCTGTGTCTGCCCCGCCCACTCTCCTCGGCAGTGTTCTCTGTTCTGCCTCAGAGAAGGGGGTGTGTGGGCGGGAAGATTCAAGCTGGAGCCCAGCAAAGAGAAAAGGACAAGGGGAGTCTGATCCATCCATCCATCCATCCAGTCCCTCCTGCCTCCCAGTGAGTACAGTGATGTAGGGGATGCTCTTCCTTCCCTTCTTCCTCCATACCCCTCTCTTTCTTTCTTTCTCTTTCTTTTCTTATCTATCTATCTATCTATCTATCTATCTATCTATCTATCTATCTATCTATCTATCTATCTATCTATCCTTTTCTTATCTATCTATCTATCTATCTATCTATCTATCTATCTATCTATCTATCTATCTATCTATCTATCTATCTATCTATCTTTCTTTCTTTCTTTCTTTCTCCACCCATCCACCTTTCTTTCTCTCTTTCTTTCTTTCTTTCTTTCTTTCTTTCTTTCTTTCTTTCTTTCTTTCTTTCTTTCTTTCTTTCTTTCTTTCTTTCTCCACCCATCCACCTTTCTTTCTCTCTTTCTTTCTTTCTCCACCCATCCACCTTTCTTTCTCTTTTTCTTTCTTTCTCCACCCATCCACCTTTCTTTCTCTCTTTCTTTCTTTCTTTCTCCACCCATCCACCTTTCTTTCTCTCTTTCTTTCTTTCTCCACCCATCCACCTTTCTTTCTCTTTTTCTTTCTTTCTCCACCCATCCACCTTTCTTTCTCTCTTTCTTCTTTCTCCACCCATCCACCTTTCTTTCTTTCTTTCTTTCTTTCTTTCTTTCTTTCTTTCTTTCTTTCTTTCTTTCTTTCTTTCTTTCTTTCTTTCTTTCTTTCTTACCCATCCACCTTTCTTTCTCTCTTTCTTTCTTTCTTTACCCATCCACCTTTCTTTCTCTCTTTCTTTCTCTCTTTCTTTCTTTCTCCGCCCATTCATCTTTCTTTCTCTCTTTCTTTCTTTCTTTCTCCACCCATCCACCTTTCTTTCTCTCTTTCTTTCTTTCTTTCTCCACCCATCCATCTTTCTTTCTCTCTTTCTTTCTTTCTCCACCCATCCACCTTTCTTTCTCTCTTTCTTTCTTTCTTTCTCCACCCATCCATCTTTCTTTCTCTCTTTCTTTCTTTCTCCACCCATCCACCTTTCTTTC